>JZSA01006005.1:0-18955 GCA_000956155.1 Cotesia vestalis
TTTTTTTTTTTTTTTTTTTATTTTATTTAGTTTCTTCCACTTCCATCGACTCGCCCTCCCCAGCGCGCTCACAAAGCCCTTTGGTTGACTTTTACATCTACAAAAGTTCTACCGAAGTTCAATGGACATGTCAAATGTCAATTCATTGATTTTTATTCATTTTTTAATCCAATTATTTTTTTTATTATGCTAAAACACCTGAGCTGAAAAATTGACAGTTTATTTATGGATTTACGTTTATTTATTGTTTATTTTGTTGATTCAGGGTTTTTATTTCATTTATTTATTTTTAGTAGAAGTGAAAATAGTGCCGGGAGAATTTTACAACTGGGGGCGTAGAAAAGTAATTGATAAAATTTTTTTATTTTAATGAAAAAATTACCAATTACTCTTCAAAGTATGTAGTTTCTTAAAATCCAGGCGAAGAATTAAAAAAATTAATAGTTTGGCTAGAAAAAATTATATAAGAGGAAATTTTAAAAATTTTCACTTTGGTTACTATTATTGTTATTTTTTTTTCTTTTTGCTATTGTATATGTGAGGAAAGATCAGCCCTTAGGTGCGCTTTCACTTCCATTAACGGCTGAGCCGCCGATAAGCTGCATCGATACGCCCGCTCCGGAGTATAAGCCCGAATACGAATAGAGGATACTGTATGTAGGAGCTATAGCAAACTGTACCGGGTGTATTGTATTGTACCTGGCCCTCTTCAGGCTCTCTTCTTCACAAGTTTCGCCCTTTTTTCTCTTTACTGCTCTCTCTTTCGGGGATTACCTAAAAAATACATTTACAGCGGACAATGGCCCCGAAGAGACTCATTGTGTGTCGAATTTCACCTTTTTGCCCCAGTTCAAGAGAACCCAAGCTTTTTTTTCGAGTTTTTATTTTGTTCATACATTTTTTAACATTTTTACCTTACTTAGATATTTACATATGGATTGTTATTGTTCCCATTGTTTGAATTCTTTATTTTTGCGACTCGGGGTTGTTTGGAATTTTTTATTGGGGCATTCATGGTTTTTTTTGTTATTTATTTTGGTGTTAATATTCATCAGATTAATTCTTTGTTTAGATTCTTTGAAACTAGATAATTTGAAGAGTAAATGGTAATTTTTTCATTGAAATCAAAAAATTTTATCAACTTCTTTCCTACACCCCCAGTTTTAAAAATTTTTCGCTAGAAAATTTTGAAGATTTAAAAAATCTACTTTTAAATAATTTTTTCTAACAAAGAGTAATTGGTAATTTTTTCATCAAAATAAAAAAATTTTATCAATTTTTTTTCTACGCCCCTAATTCACAAAATTTTATTCTAAAAATTTCAAAGATTTAAAAAATTATTTTAAAATATTATTTCCAAGCAAAATTATCTATTTTTAATAATAATAACACCAGCAATAATAATATTAATGATAATAATAATAATAATAACATAGCTGAAGGAAAAATAATTTTAGTGCCAGCTCTCGGACATATTTATAAGCTCATAAAAATAAAGGACTTATCGCAGGAAGAATCGGCAGTAAAATTACGCTATGAATAACGTTCATTCGGTTCTCTGGAGTTTTATTATTATTACACCCTGTTATTTTTATTATTTGTCATTATTATTGCTACTGTGACTGGAACTGGGACTGAAACTTTTTAAAACTGATAAATCCAATGACAGATAATTTGTCATAGCTCATGGCGCATGGCTCATTGGATAATCCGAATATTTATAGAGTTTCCTCTTCTCTATACATATATCTATTTATCTATATATCTATAGTTCATGATACTAGCACAGTTTCATTATGTTCATCCTCGGCGGTACCGTAAACTACATTTTCCATCGCTGATAAAATTAATACCAACTTTTTTCTCCTATAAACACGTGTATCGCGATCGTTAATTATCACGGTACTATTTAATTTTAATTTACGCGCTTTTACATTTAATTCATTCATTTTTTTTTATTCAGTGGTGGATTATTAAAATTATGAGTAAGTGTAATTTATATTAACGCTGTTAAAGTTCACTGATTAATTCTTACATTTATTTCCCGAGCGGGGACGAAAATAAATAAAGTCGCGGATGGAAAAAATAGAAAATAATTGGTTAGTTCTACGAACTAGCTTCATTTTTTATGATTTATGTAATAGAGAATTTAAGTTCTGTAGAATGATAATTTTATCAGAGCAAATGAATAAACTACGATTATTAAATATTTATAGCTCGAGAATATTGAATATTCAAAGTGACAGTGATATTAAAGTGAATAATTACGTTTGAATAAATATTTCAATATCTATTTTTAATTTTTAATTCATTTTTTTTTCTATCTATGTTGATGATTTTTGGAAAAATTATATGACATCTAAAATGGTCATAATTTTTAAACTTTCGATTTTAGAAAAAAGTTTTTGGAACAAAAATTGTAGATAATTAAATTTTGAACAATTTTGGTGTCTAAAATTTTTTTTAAAAACGATATTTTAAAAGATATAGGTATTTTTTCCAAGTTACAACATAGATAAAAATTTTCCTTATTTGTATTTAAAAAACTCACCAGAATTATGTTCCTATGCCCACAAATGTTGCGAAGGCGGTGGAGGAGGAGGTGGCAAAGGCAGAGGTCTCTCGAGGACAGGAATCGGAGAGACATCAGGCATGGCGAACTTTAATTTCTGCCAGAACAACTTGTCGCCCCAAACGAGAACCGTGTGCGAGGAAATCCTCTTCCTCAAATCAGCGTCGAGGTCCCTGGGACAGACGCCTCCAACAAGTAACAATATAACCGACCTGCCCTTGCCCCTGAGGGCGTCCCTGAGCGCGGCCTTGAACTCGAACCTGGACCACTCTCCATGCAGGAAATTCCTGGACAAGATCAGAATCGTCCTCCTGGACGAGTCCGCAGCCTCCGCAACAGCGTCCGCAACATTGGCTCCAGCGCCGAGGTCCCTGTAGTGCAAACAGAGCCTGTAGGAGGACTCCAGACCCGGAACCAGGACCCTCGACACGAAATTTTCGTCAACCGCCGAATAGGAGATGTAGGCGTCGAAGGGTTTCTCCCGGTCCTCGAAGGCCGCGGTCTTGTAGCAGGCTCTGAGTCCGCACCTGCTGGCTGCCCAGGCCCTGAGCGTCCTCCTATGCCTGAACGCTCCGCAGATCAGAGCCACCATCGCGAAGAATAGCACCGCAGTGGCCAGCAGGAGCGGCAGGTAGGCCTCCAGCTGTCTGGTTTCGATCGCGGAAGTAGTTCCAGTCAGCGCAGCACAGTTAACCACCGTCCCGTTGACCACCAGGTTGATGGGCATCCCCAATTCGCAAGTGACCCGCTTCCAGTCCGAGATCTTGACCTGGTTCTTGGTCATCCAGTCGCGGACCTGGTCCAGGAACCCGCACTCGCAGCTCCAAGGGTTGCTGGAAATGCTGATATCCACCAAGTAGGGGTTCAAGGACAGCTGCCAGAGCGCGAAAGTCTTGAGCTTGTTGTTGTCCAGCCTGAGAACCTCCAAGTGGGTCAAAGCATTGAAGGTTCCATTGTCGATGTAAGTCAGCAGGTTGTTCTGGAGGTACAGCTCCTTCAGGTTCTCCAGCGGGATCAGCTCCGGCCCGTTCAGCCGGCCAATCCTGTTGTTCTCCAGGTGCAGGACCACCAGCCGCTTCAGCCCGCTGAAAGTGTGGTTGTGGATGGTGACGATGTTGCTGTCGTTGACGTAGAGCACCTCCAGGTTCTTGCGGCCGATGAAGGAATGGGAGGTAAGCTCGCTGAAGTTGTTCCCGTCTAGGTAAACCTCGGTCGCGTCCATGGGCAGCCGTCCTGGCAAGGTTCTGTAGTCGGAATTAGAGCAATCTACGACATTAGCTGACCACGACTGGTCGTGGTAGCATGTGCAGTTACTAGGACAGGTCATCTCGCAGTCACAGGCGTCAAAGTCACAGCAGTGGCACAGGGCGAAGCAATGGGCTTTGTAGGTACACAAGAACTGAGATGGCTTGGCTTCCAGCAGCGACACAAAGGAACGGTGCCGATTGTATGGAAGCCGGCAGTAGACCAGCTCAAGGTCCATGACACGTGGGTGCTGTCGGAGTGACAGCGAGTTTATCCTTTGAAGCCACTCGATCGTGCAGTCGCAGATAAATGGGTTCCCTCCGATGTAGAACTCGGGAAGAGCGCGGGTTTCTGGAATTTGGCTCAGTTGTAGAGCAGAGAGGTCCATCTTGACGATCTGGTTCGCGTAGAGGTCCACGCGGGTCAGGTTTACCTTGTCGTAGAAAGTTTTGGGCTCGACGGTGTGGATTTTGTTGTCGTTGACGAACAGAAGCTCTATCGAGTCTGGGACGGATTTGGGGTCGATGCGAGTCAGCTCGTTGAAGGATACGTCTAGGGTTTGGAGGTGCAAGTTGCTGGGAGCGACACCCAGGTCCTGGATCTTGTTCTTGTGCAGGTCCATCCACTGGAGCTTCTCGGGAAGCAACGCGTAGTCGAAGTGGTTGATCTGGTTGTCGGACATGTTCAGCCAGAGCAGCCCAGGAGTGTTGGCAAAGACACCTGTCATGTCCTGGAGGTAGTTAGCGTCTAGTCTGATCGCATGCAAGGTTTCGTTGCTTGCAAACGCTCCGTATTCAATGTATTCTATCTTGTTTCTCGCGAGATTTAGAATCTGCAATTTAGGAAGTTCTGCGAAAGCACCACGAGTCACATTAACTATTTCATTTCCGATCATTCTGAGCCCATACAAACTGGTCATTCCACGGAAACCGGGCTTGTCGAGTGTTTTGATTTGGTTCTCACCCAGGTCAAGAGTTCTTAACAGCCGCATGTCCTTCAGCGCAATTGGAATGTACTCAAAGTTATTGCCAGACAGGTTGAGATCCTGCATATTGGAGCAGTTACGAAGCGCGTCAGGATGGATGCCTTCCAGAGCGTTAGAATCCAATGACAGCAACGACAAAACGTACAGTCCGTTGAGCGAATAAGCGTCCAGGTACGTCAATCTGTTATGAGACAGCTCAAGCGTGTGCAGATTCCTCATCGGAGAAAACGTATCAGCCGGAATGATTTCTATTTCATTGAACTGGAGGTTGAGAATCTGAAGGGTGTAGAGGTCTTTGAACAGCTCTGGGTCGATCTTGTTGATCTTGTTCCTCGACAAGTCCAAGAGCACCAGCCTCACCAGACCGGCAAAGGTATTACCGTCTAGCCAAGAGCTAGTAAGCATGTTCCTCGACAAATCAAGAGTGACAAGCTGGCTCATGTTGATCAGCAATCCCGGCGCCAATGCACTGATCGAGTTATTCTGGAGTCTCAGCTCCTTCAGAGTGTTAGTCGCGTCTTCGAACATTCCAGCCGGGAGGGCGACAATCCGATTGCTAGACAGATCGCATACTTCAAGGGATCTCAGCCCCTTCAAAGCCGCGTCGTCAACCACTCTGATTACATTTCCAGACACATTGAGCGTCCTAAGCCTCTGCAGAGAGGAGAACCCGTGAGACGGGAGGACTGAGATCTGGTTGTTCGACACATCCAAACTCTGGATGTCCAACGAACATGTCATTTGCGTCACCACCGGAGCGGAATCAACGTCCCGCTTAGAAACACCGACACTGTAATCACTGAACCCCAACTCCGCCACGTCCTTCAACATGTTCCAAGACACATTCAGCGTCACCAAGCTCGTCAAAGGGCAGAAGACCCCCTCAGGAAGCTGCCAGATGTTGTTCCCAGACAAGTCCATCTTCTCGATTAGCCGGGTGATCTCAAAGGCGCCTTTTTCTAATTCAAAAACATCCTGGCTCTTGCGATCCTGGCTCGCTCCCCTGACCGTCAGGTTCCGCAAGTCATGGAACCCTGCCAGGACCTTCCCCGACCAGCTCCTCACCTGGCAGCCCAGCACCTTCAAGTCCTTCAACCTCCATAGGTGCGAGTACTCCTCCACCAGCTTGGCCGCTTCAAGGTCAACCTCAGCTCCTGAATTGTCCTTGAACCTGATTGATGCTTGCTCCTCGCAGATTATCGTCAGGGCAGTCACGTACTCCCCTAGCACCCTCGAAATGTTCAAGTGGGAGTTTCCCCAGTGAGTGTGGACGCAGCTCAACCAGGTCTCCTGCTGAATCGTGCACTGCGCTGGCAAATCGTACTTCAAGGAACTCGGCGAGCTGGTCACCGCCAGGACGCTGCTTCTCGAGGACAATGACAGCGATGAGATCCAAATCCAGGCAACCAATAAGTGGTCAAGAGCCAGCCAGCGGTAGCTCATTTCTGACCGGAATTAGCTCGGTTTCCGGCAGAGTTTCGACTTTCCTACCAGATGCGGCCTTTCAAGCACAGGTCATTTTTTATCGGGTGCTTTGATTCGGACCGCAGAAATTCTGACGACCTCCGAGCCCTAAAAAGAGACGCTGAGGTTAACATCTCCCGGCTTTTTACCTCCAGCGGATTGGTTCAGTCCAGGTTATTGAGAATCCTCATCCAAATGTCCGAGGTTCGTACTGGGGGTGATTTTTCTATCTTAGAGCTTGAATCGGGGCTCAAAGTTTAATTATGTCGCTAACACACGCCCTGGAGGTAACTTGGCCGGCATTTATGGTTTTTTCACTGCTTTTCACTCACTTTGATATCACTGGATCATCTTTGCGGATTAACTGACACTTTTGCAGGCGGAAGAATCATCGCGGTGCCTAACACTGCTACTCAAAACTTAAAATCCTGGCACAATTTAAAATCACACTTACACCAATTTGGGATAAAATAAATAAAGTCGCGGGTTTAAATTGAAAGAGGCGGAGCTACACGAAGTGGATCGTCACGACCGGAGTCTTCCGCACAACTGACGGGAGATCGCAACGGACTTTTACTCTGAGCGACTACGACGCAACATCACTGGTACCGGTTCCCCTTCCCTTAGGGACTGCCACTTCCACTTCTACTGCCATCTCCATCTCCATCTCTATCGGTATTCTGCTGTTACTACTACTGGTGGTGGTGGTGGTGGTGGTGGTGATTCTGCTAGCGAAGTAGAGTACGGCTACAATAACAAGTATATATAATACAGAAGCAGAAACTGGTAACTGGTAACTGGCGAGAATAGGACACAAATACTGTAATATACAGGACGAGGAGTCTATAGTATAATTTAAACTACTGTGTGTTACGGGTGTTACTACCACACCGATAAGGGCAGTAATACAAAGTGTATCGACAGGCTAGACCAGGACTCCATACTCTCTCTACTTACGTTATTGTGTATACATTCATAAATTTCAGATAGTTTTATATTTATAATGGTAATGCAAACAGAGCTTTTATTTTCAATATGCTTTTTATGCTTCAAGTTATTACTTTATGATTGAGAGGTTTATAGAGAAAATTTTTAATTTTTATTATAGATTCATAATTTTTTTAGGATTGAAAAAAAAAAAATGTTTTTTGGTATTAAAGTGAACATAATTATTTCTAGTCAAGTCATTGGTCATATCTGATCACGTATGATCATATATAATCAAATTTAATCACAAATATTCAGATAACTGGATATTTGTGGTCATAAATGATTAGGTTAATCAAAAATGATCAGATAATTGATCACATATAGTAACAAATGGTCATATATGGTCATAAAATTTTTTTTTCTCTCAAAAAATTGTTGATTAAACTAAACGATGGAGCACGATCGCTGGACTAATTGGCAAATATTTAGCTAACTAAAATAATATCATTGATTTGTCCCGTGGGGTAGATTATTAAACAATATGGACCAGAGGAAATATAAAACCGGAATTGGAATCACTGTTTCGAAAACCAGTATGTCATACACGGCATTGTCCGGGTAACTGTTATGTATGTGAGTAAAGGCCCATCAGTTGTTGTCAGCTGATGAATACCTTCACACGTGTATTCAATTTTCGACATGTGAAATTGTGTGTGTGTATGTGCACATGTGAAGTACGGGTTTATCAGACAGAGACGTAGGCAGTGGGACACGATACACATGCCGGAACTCGGCAATCACCCGAGCTTTCCTAAGGGAATCCGATCCCGTGGCCACCATTTTGAGCTACATGCAACATTCTATTCAATTAAACCGATTCAATATATATTTTTTTAAGTTGTGGCTGTTGATTTTGTTGTTTTAGTCTCGCTAATTATTCGTATCCGATCGTTTTATTTATCTGCTGGAGTATTGAGCGAACATCATCGAGCTAATATTATACTGATGGATTTTATTTGTTTTTACACGAATTACTTACATTCTGATTTTTCTTTTTTTATATAAATTTAAACGATTCGTTCAATTTTTTTTTTTTTTTTTATTCAAGCTATTCAGACATTCTTGGGATAATTTATAAATATTGTATTACATATTACATGTGAATAATAAATGTATGACCTGGTGGCAGAATATGTGGACATTTTTATTTTTTTTTTTTTTAACCCAGTTACTTTAAATAATCTGGAAAGTTAATACTTTATGAAAATTTATTTAAATGTGTATGGCAGGGTATGAAACGAAATGGAGTAATATAAGTTTTTTTAAAAATAATTGTTACGTGACGGAGGAAATAAAAGAGGTAAAGTTTACTGTAGCCCGTAGTGAAGTCTGGTCGAGAGACCGAGTTTGGCAGCAGTACTTTAAAGTTAAACAGCCGAGTTGTAAAAGCCCGAGCAAATAAAACAATCCGGGAATAAGAGAGGACAAACCCGTACAGGTGTTAAACTACCCTTTTTTAGTTTTATTTTTTCTCTTTCAATGAAAATTTTACCCGGCTACATCCATCCGAAAACTATCAACTATGTCCAACTTACAATCTGCAATCTATGAAAATTGATATATAAAAAAAGTTTTTTTTATTTAGTTTTTTTTTTTATGTAAAAAATATTTATTTTAAATCAGTTATTTTTTCAATGATTATATAAAATTAGATCTGACCAGATATGGTCATATATGATTAGATCTGGTCATATACTGTCAAATTGTTTCACATATGGTCAGATCTATGGTCATCTATGATCACAAAGGTCAGATATGGTCATATATGTTCAGATATGGTCACATACGATCCGATCTAGTCTTATAGGATCAGATTTGGTGACATATGATTATATAAATAATTATATATGATCATACCTGGTCACACATGATCATATCTGGTTACATAACTAATTATTTTTGGTAAGATCTGATAATATTTGATCACAATTGATCACACATGGTCAGATTTGGTCTTGTAAGATCAGATCTGGTCACATAAAATCATATACAAACAAATCTGGTCATATGTGATTAACTTTGACTATATTTGAACAGAAATAATTAACCGTTCTACCCTACGCACTTATTTTTCTTTGATGCCCGATGAAACAAGTTTTAATTAAACAAAGAATGGCCGTTTAATCGAGCAAAGGGGATTAATTGCAAGCGAGGGTTCAGCTTAAATCGTAAGCGAGTGAAATTCCAATTGTAGGGAGGTAGGAAGGGAGTAAGAGTTGAAAAAAGAGCAAGATAGTGAAGGGCTCTGGGTCTACATTCGATTTAACAGAGTATTTACATGTGTATATGCATGTCTATTCGATGGAAGTATTAAGTATAAGCAAGTAACCCTCGTCTGAACCTCGACCTCAAACAGATAAAACGGTTCGCATAAATATCCGCGACTTTCGACTCTTTGTTTTGGGGATGTTTTGTTCCTGTTTGTTTGTTTGTTTTCGAGCTCGACCAGTGTACTCTAGTTTTAAAATGCTGTTTTAATCTTTTTGCTAATACTCCGTTGGTTGGAGTGAATAAATTAACTGGATACACACCAACACGGAATGGGAAATTAAAACAAACGGGTAAGAAGGTTACGTGGCTAATATAAGGGATTAGTGTTCTCAAATTAAGGGACCTTTTTGTGGAAACATTATCATTTTTTATTATTATAAAATTTTAATAAATTTTAAATTTATTTAAAAAGTTATTTGAAAAAAAAAATTAAAATACAGTTGAAAAGTTTTTTCATTTTTGGTCAATAAAAAATATCCAACAGCAGTTATATTGTGTCCAAAATTCAAGTATATATCACCACAGACAATAATTGAATTAATAATGATAGTTTTATGAGAGTTTGCAATCATACTCAAACTCAAACTCAAAATATCGAGTTATGATTTAGATTTAAGCTATAACAAAACAAACATTGTTACCAAACCGAAACTAACACACAGACACAACACCCATTGAATTCACAACAATTTCATTCAAACAATCTAATAAACCGGAAGTTCATATTCGTAAAGTTATAATAGGTTTTGGATTACAGTATTGTAGCCGTATCAAACTGACAATACCCTCCACCAATCGCAATAACAATCACTATTATGCAAAATATTTCCTTCGATTAATGATAAATTATCAATTTTTTATTGTCCAAAATAATGTTTATAAGTAAGTAGAAGTTTTAGCTGAGCTCTCGGATCTAATTATTGAATTAACAAGGAGTATGAGAAGTGACTTCGACCCCAGTGGTGTTCCTCGAACTAACCCTGTACTTTGAAAAGTTAACATTCCCGTTTGTACACACATTCCTGGTACTCGATTCACTCCGTCTGCGCACTGCACTGCAGTGGTATTGAATTGACATTCGTACAATGTGCATACAAACTATTTAATGTGCTCTCAAATGTTTGCTTTTGACATACATTTAATAAATACATACCATTTACCCACACGTTATAATGCCTAGGGAATGCGATATTGATTTTTTGGTAATCAAGTTATTGTGTGTCGTCGGTTTGCTACTTCTCCAAATTACTCGTGTGGCTTTCAGAAATTGTATGGATTTGAGATGGTTCAAAAACAGTTTTGATACTTTTTAATAGACTGGCAAGAAAATTTTGATACTTTAAAGAGTTCCCAAAAAATTCACAAATCGTTGTTATAATTAATGCAATGTTTCAAAAGCTTATTGCGTAGGTTCTAATCGTCGTAAATTAAAGTTTAATAGGTGTTTTGAAAACGTTAAAGTCTTATGAAAAAGATGTCGGCGACCGTGAATTTTTAAGTTGATTACAAAAAAAGTTACAGCCCTTTAAAGATTTTCAAAAAAATATCCAAAAATTGTGATCATCATGAATGCGCTTAAATTTCAAATGACTATTGTAAAGGTTCTAATTGTCATAAATTGAAGTTTGATAGGTGTTTTGGAAACGCCAAGACCTGACTTAAATGAAGTCGGCGTCGTCGTACCTCTAAAAAAATTCTAAAGAAACAAAAAAACTCAATTTTTGAGAAAGTTCAAAAATTTCAAAGTTTGTTAATTACAGCTCATAAATTAGGAGTGCTTACGACAGCGTAACATAAAAACGTCATAATAACTAAGGTAAAAAACAAAATAATGTTGATTTAAAATTTATTTGATGTGACATTCGCGAGTAAAAGACCGGAGGAAAAAAGAGTAAATAAATAATTAAATTATCGATTTGTTTATGCAGTGGTTATAAAAAAAATAATAAAAAAGGGGTTTTTATAAAGTTGTTTTTTATTATTTTTGAGTTTATATACCTAGGGCTGTCAGTTAAGTATAAAACTGACAGCCAAAATGATATTCCACGTCATAGTATCATATCGATTTATATAATCTACATTGTTAAAATTCTTTTCATAACTCTTGTAGGTAGTGTACGAGACAGCAATTCACTATAGCCATGCCAGGCTTTCTAATATAATCACGATAATGCTATCTCTATAAAAATTTTAGTTGGATTCCTTCCAACCGAGCTACTAATTCAACTTTTCTCATTTTTTTTTTACTGTCCTTTAATAAATTTTTGTTCTTATTTTTGGGCACTTTGCACTCTTTAAAAATTACGCACGCTAATTTGATTTTTGTTTACGTAAAATTTTTAATTAAGAAAAAAAAATTTATAATCAGAAAAAGTACACCACTGGGTAATAAATGTTATGCAAAAAAGTATCGTAAGTTAATAGTGAATTTTCAAGATATTCAAAACTCGTTGCTTTTTATATTGGCCTGGGAGTTATCCGCCGGATAACTCAGCGAAAGTTTACCGAGAAACCACCAACCAGTATCACCAGAAGCAGCGATACCGACCTAACAGAGTTTCCAATAACATAAAACTTTTCAGCATGACAATTTTACTAACACTGACTCTTATACCCGACCTGACATTAACATTCTAAGACTTGTTAATGCATACTGATGGTTTTTGTAAATAAGGAAGTTAGAGAGTTTTTTCGGGGGGACCTAAAATTAGATGAAGATCGTTGTGTTGATGTAAACTCTTATTCTTTTCTTAATTTAAAAAAAAAACTGATATCAGGATTCGAACCCCGACTTTCTGGGTGAAAGATTAATCCTTTAACTCCGCGCCACTGCAAAAATTTGAGGTAACTCTTTTTTAAAAACTTTTTTCTTAGAAAATTTATATAAAATCTCCTCTTCTTACTGGTGAGAAAATAAATAAAAAATTAAATGGTGAATGGCTTTTTGAGGAGTCAATTGAAATAAATTTATGGACTCAAAAAAAAAAACCACGTATGTTTTTTTCTTTTAAATTTCCGTGTACTTATAGCCTACAATTGTCGACTGAAGCCGTTTAAATATCCATTTAATGCATTATTCGTCCAGGTAGCTGAATGGCCGAAAAAGTGAATGAGACAATGGGGTAGGTAATGTGTATCAGAGTGTATCAAGAGTATGGTTGTTGGCTCTCGAACCTCAAGTTGAGCTAATTGAACGCGTAATTGATGAGGCTGCAGTCTGCACTTACACAATGCTCCTATTGTACCAACAACCCAGTTTAGGTACAACCCATATGTGTGCATATATATAGCTGGAGTAGTAGCATGCAATAGCGACCACCTCAACGGGATTATTAGCGATGCACTCGACGTCCCCATAGCTGCCATGAGTTGAGTATGAGAGCATTTTTTTTTCTTCCACATATTACATACTGTGTTGGAAATTCCTAATTGGTGAATTAATATTATTAAATTATCAATTAATAGGGTGAAATTTCTTATTTGACTGGTGCTTTTTTCTCCAACCAGAGACTACAAGAGCAATAAATACTCGTCAGTGTTGTGCAATATGCCGCAGCCGTTTCGTCGAGCAATATGCAGAATGCAGACACACAAAAAATCAGCTACTCTTGAGCCACCGGGAAAAGAAAGAAAATAAATTCCAGTGAAACAGAAGTAAAGAGCCAATGAGAGGAAAACAGAGAGAGGTGAGAATGCCGAGGAAAAACGCTTTGAGCGCCAGTTGGACTCAAATGACAAATTGTTTGTTCGTTCGTGCTTTCTGGTAATATTCAAAGCCCGTCACCGTCGGGCTAACGAGCATTGTTTTATCGACACCTATATGCTAAATATTCGCGGCAGATGTTTACCCGCTCGAAAATAACAGAGTTTTTTTTTATCGGGGTTAGTGTTTTACTGGATAAGAATTTTGGAAGAGTTTTGTTTTTGTTGGGGTGTGAACCCCGACCTTCTGAGTGAGAGTTTAATAATTTTGCTCCACGCTACTGTAAAAATTTGAGGTAACTGCTTTTTAAAAAATTTTTTTTTAGAAAAATTCTATAAAATACACTCTTTACATCGGTGAGAAAATGATTAAAAAATTTTAACGCAAAGTCTCTGGAAAATTCAAAAGAATCTGAAAAAAAAATTTTTTTATACGAAAAATCTTTCGATTTAGCTCAACAACTTATTTTCCTGCAATAACTTAATGTTCCCCCAGCGATTAAGTAAAAATTAAACTTAGGTCCTAATAAGTAAGGATAAAATTCTCAAATAAACTCCTTAATAGAGTAAATAAAAAAGTTATTGAGAATTCAATATCGCGAAAGTATAACAGTTTTGAATAATACTTGAACAATGGGAAAGCAATAAAGTGGAAAACCATTGGCCTTTCAGAGCTGCCCATTCTGCTCCATGTAATGTAAATAAACGTATATACATACACATACATACATAGATATATATATATATATAGAAAAGTACCGTCGGGGGAGGAAATAATAAAAGAGTAAAAAAATATATTGCTATAATATAAAAGCGGGCGTATGCTACCCTGGATATAAAGTGCTATTAAATTGATATTTCAAGTTATTATTATTTGCCCAGTGGAAAAAGTTTCCCGCCAATTTAATACAAATTCATGGTTGCTGCTTGTTGCTCCATTATTATTATCACCATTAT
Source organism: Cotesia vestalis (assembly GCA_000956155.1). Classification (NCBI taxonomy): domain Eukaryota; kingdom Metazoa; phylum Arthropoda; class Insecta; order Hymenoptera; family Braconidae; genus Cotesia; species Cotesia vestalis. Next base: position 14,187 of record JZSA01006005.1, read on the forward strand.
TACAGTAGCTCACCAATTTATAGCTCACGCATTTATTCTGTTTAAAAGTTTATTTAAAAATTTAAAAAACTTATTTATTTGATTACTGGAAACTCTGATTTGATGCGCAAAAGATTCATCAGGGTCGGATTGGCCCAATTTGAAGCACTCCACGTTTCGCATTGGGAATTCGAGGAATCACATCGATTGTCTGGTCGAAATTGTACGAACTAGGACCACACGGAGTTAACGAGAAGAGAGACTGCATTTAAGTAGCAAGCTTCGAAAAGCTCCACATGCACTTGCGAGTGCATTGGCCAGCATGGTTGTCGAAAATAAGCATCATACACGTATAAACACATGGCTTGTACGCCATGTGGCTTCGGTGAAACAGAATATACCAGAACGTGTTTCGAACATGATGTACGACCGGTAATCCGATTTACCACTTCTATACTATGCAATATAGCTTAACCGTGTTGAACGCACGTTCCTAATCGCTCCACACGTTATGCCACATGCTCAGCACCACCAGCTCTTATGTTATGTATTATTGCACATATATACATCTGCAGAGAGACATATTGGGATTCGGTGCACATATGTATGCCTTCATTTTACCTTCAAGTAGTTCAAGGATATTATAATTATCAAAGTTTCCGTGCTAAATTCAAACATCAAAATATCCTACGGATAATTGGAGAGTTTGCCTCCGCTACTCTCCTGTAATTTCAATTATGCGTTGTTATTGTTGCCTTTTAATGATCTGAGATCTTAATTACGGGCTTTTGTTCCCGCAAAATTTGAATTTGAGGGAAGGAATTAATTTGGTTAGCCTAAGAGTTTGTTTCAAATTAATTTTTAGAGATCTTAGCAGTTTAATTTATAATTTATTTTCTCATCAGTAAAAAGAGGAGATTTTAGAGAAATTTTCTAAAAAGAAAATTTTTAAATAGGAGCTACGTCGATTTTTTGGCTTGGCTAAGCGCAAAGTTCGCTAAACTTGCATACGAAAAGGACGGGGTTCGAATCTTGACGTCAGTATTTTTTTTTTTTTTTAAATCTTATATTATTGTCTATTCAAATAAATTTTTTTATACAAACTAGCAAAATAAAAAAGAAATATAAATAAATATCCCGAATGTTAAAAAATGTCGATAGTCGAATAAAATCAAGCATTAGATAAATTTGAGCGATTTGTCAGTGAATTGAAGTACTGAAGAGAATAGAGCATATACCAGAGAGTTTATGGAGTGTACAGTGTATAGATAGAGACACATGAATAATATAGGCGAATTGTCTTTGGTCACAATACCCGTAGCATTTTGTCGTTGTTATATCTGGTGTGTGCTGACTGACTGTGCGCTGATGGCTGACGTACGATGCTCGAGATATAGAATATTGAAGATAGAGAATAGAACGGACGGGCGAGAGGAATAGGACCTGAAGGAGGGCTCGGGGAAGGGCGAAGGATGACAAGTGGAGTCGTGAGTAAAGAGAGTATAGAGAGAACAGTGAAATTCAGAGCCTGTGCACACAGTATACATGTATGTATAAATATATAGCGTATTGTGTAGTAGGTTGTGGCAGCTCATACCCCTCGGGAGCCAGCTCGACCCGCATACACACGGAGCACATTACAGACTCACGACATAATTACGTTGGACATCTAGGGACGGCTCTGCTGATAACTGAACCGCGTGTTTGCTTGATTACTGCTACAGACTTTGATGTTATTTGTCTGGTATAATCAAACTCAAACTCTATGATAAATTATTATTTCTCTGCCGCATACTTACTAGGCTCGCTCATCTCTAGTACTGCCTCTATCAACTTTTTTTATTTTTCCGAGATCCCCAGGGGTTGTCTTTTTTTTTAAATTAATAAAATTTTCCTCTTAAGTAAATATTTTAATAGTTATTGGAATTTTTAAAATGACTAGACTATATCTCCTAAAATATTGAAGATAGCTCCATAGAATAGTAACATTTTTTTTAGGAAATTTCTTAAGCTAGAATTTTGGATTCTTATAAATTTTCTCAAAAATCAATATTTTAGGAGTTATGACCATTTTTAAAGTGACTAGACAATAATTTATGCTGTCTAGACAATTATATTTAATTTTTAATTTTATAAGCATTGTTTAAGTTACTATATCTCCGAAAATATTAAAGATAGCCCCATAGAATAATAACATTTTTTTTAGGAAATTTTCTAAGCTACAACTTTTGATTCATACAAATTTTTCCAAAAATCAATATTTTAGGAGTTATGACTGTTTTTATAGTGAGAAGTTGAAGATTTAAAATTTAATGAAAAAAAAAATTTTTCTTAATAAAAATAATTATTTGTAAAAAGTACAAATTTTTTTCCCTAGATCTCAAATTGGTCATCTCTTCTTTTTTATCATCTCTACCACCAAAACCGAATATTTCCTACAAAAACGATTCGTTCGTTTTTCCGAAAAAAATCAAACGTCCTTTTGATACCCGACACTGATAATACATGTCCAGAAATAGAGACCACGCAGGAAGAGAATACCATCGGCTGCCGTGGGAGTGGAAGGGGGAGGTGGGAAGGAAAAAGGAAGAAGCAAAGTGCTAGCGGAAAAGGGGTCAGCCTAGTGTGCCTCGATGTGTGTAGTACACAGATATAATAGGAGGCCATGGTGGTTTAATAGAGTGAGCCATGATGGATGACCCCCGATCGATAAATTTTCCACATCCAGCTCCCAAGAAACCAGATACAACGTTCGTCCTCGTCCTCCAGCAGTTTCCACATTGTGTGCGTGAGTGAGTGTTTGTATTCATTTTTTTTATTGTCAGCATCTGTTTTTTCCCTCGATCGGTCACCGGACAATTTGGTGTAAGTCGCCCGATAGCCGATAGCTGGACCGTACATAACTGTCATTGACCGAAGATTTGTGGGCCTCACTTAAGAATTTCAGCCCGAGTAACCACTCTGTTCCTTTGTTGGCCTTTTGCTTCTACTTCGCAATATTCCACAATTTGGAAACTTAAAAGCATAAAGAACTATCCACATGTGTGCGTATGTGTGCTCGGACTGAATCGGTATTTCATTCTATTTAACGTAACTTAACATCCTACCGGTTCTATTCACCCCGAGATAGAGAAATAGAAGGAGCACGTGTGGTGAGAATGCTCGTTTTAAAACCACTGAACACGTTTCTATTTCCAATGCCCACAAGGACTCATTTCTTTCCCGAGGGCTTACCGGTTAAACTAAAAACAGAGACACGTGATTTGAATTACTCCGAGTCCTATTGACTGCCTGGAAAATACTCGCCCAAAATCCGTAGCTTATTCATGTTAATAAATGCCGGATAATCCCCGAGGAAAATTTCTTTTTTTACTGACTCTACAATTTTACTCGCATTTTAAAGGGGCTTTTAAATTGAATTTTAGATTTATTTTCTTACCAGTAAAAAGAGGGGATTTTATAGAAAATTTGGGAAAGAAAATTTTTTAAATAGGAGTTACCTCGATTTTTTCGTGTGGTTAAGCGCGAAGACCACTAAACTTGCACGCAAAAAGAATGAGGTTCAAATCCTGGACTCAGTATTTTTTTTTTTTTTTTAACAACTTTAACACTAATAAATATTGAATAAAAAATTTGATAGCTTAATTAGCAGTTGCTGTAAAAAATAGCGATGGCCATAAAAGCAGCGTGATGTCGGTAATGAAGACTCTAATTACGGGTAAATAATAATGAGGTTAAAATAAAAAGGGGAATTTAAAATGCAATTAACCCGGAAATGTGAGACAGTGCATATATAATATAATAAGGCTGAGCTGAGATGATGGATAAAATATAAAGTTGAGCCCTCAGAAGGTTTCCCGTACATATTTGCCGGGGTCGGGGGATGATATACGGAAGATATATATGTATACATATAAAGTTAGCCACCCCTCTCGTGTTACGGCACGGGGTTCTTTGCTCGCATCTGTTGGGTGTGTTGTGTATGCCGGTACGCTCCAGAGGATGGATTGATCCTCCGCCTTCTCAGTACACACAGCAACCTGCGAGATTGCACGATTAATTGTCGGCTCCGTGGGATTAATCGTCGTTACGTACTTTACCCGCAATCTCTCACGGATTCTCTGCTCTTGCTTTTCCGTTTATACACGCTTCTATGTATATATATACGTATATGTTTGTACGAAACATTAATTTATACATGGATATATTTGTAAGGTATAATTATTAAAACAATCCGCCTGTTTTTGTACACAGAAAAAAAAATGAAGACATTTAATGATATTAAACTAAAATGTAATTTTTTAAAAATCTAAAACCTACCAAATTTACAATAATAATATTAGATTGATAAAAATATGTCAAATAATAATTATATTGTGTTTAATAAGGTGCATTGAATTTTAATTTTACGGACTAGTCCCTAAATTTTAGTTCTCTGAGCTTTAAAAAATTATTGCTGTTAATAATAAATGGTAAATTGGCGTCTTAACGTCCTGCAATTATAATAAATTACCGTAAGTTTAGATTATTAAATTTTAAATAAAATATTTTCCGTAATTTAACAATCTAAGTCCTTTAAATTCACAATGTTAACATTAGATTGATAAAAATATGTCAAATAATAATTACATTGTGTTTTTAAAAATCTAAAAATTACTTAATTTATATAAATAATATTAGATTGATAAAAATATGTCAAATAATAATTACATTGTGTTTTTAAAAATCTAAAAATTACTTAATTTATATAAATAATATTAGATTGATAAAAATATGTCAAATAATAATTA
>JZSA01006007.1:0-27155 GCA_000956155.1 Cotesia vestalis
AAATTTCCTACAAAAAACGTTACTATTCTATGGCACTATCTTCAATATTTTAGAAGATACAGTCTTTTAAATAGAACTCACTATTTAATTCCTACAAAAATAGTTATTTTTTATTCAAGCTCCTAAAACATTTATTAAATAAAAAAAGAATCATCATTATTATTATTATTCCCATTATTTATTTTTTCTCCCTGTACATACATGCCTAATGTAAAAATTGATTGGCTGTGGGCAGTGCTTAAAAAAAAATAAAAAATAAAAAACAAGTCAAAGTTATCGAAGATTATCAGCCGGGGGCAAAATTCGCCGACATTAGCGAGTGCGAGGCAATTTGTCATTGACTCGCGTTACATTATATCGACATGTGTGTAATGAGGATCCATACATAATTTACATACACACTGTTCATGTGTGCGTGTGTGTTTCTGCGTCAGGTGGGTTAGGTATTAATTTACGAAGGCTAAAAAAAAAAAATTTTAAGGAGCAATAAAAAGTTGTGAGAAGCCGCTCAGCCAACCGGGGTAAGATGGTTAATGGTGCTGGAAGAAGCTAACTTGATAATATACCTGCAAGGGGGGTTTTAGCTACATATATATAATCCGAGAGCAGAACCATGGCTGCAGCGGTAATCACCGCCCGACGGAACCGTTTAACAGTCTCATGGATCATGACCGGTAATGACGCCATGAATATGTATGTCGATGAAAAATGTATCGCTTATGTTTGCCAGCTGATGTGTGAGTGTGTAGTATGTGGGTTTTTGTTATTAAATGTCGTGGCTGGGAATAATGTCGAATGGGAATTAATTAATGAGTTGAGTATTGTACGAGGAATATTTGCGCTGAGGGGAGCTGAGGATTACCGCGGCTACTGTTTGATTGAGGTTCTGTAATTATTTCAAGAGGAAACTGTTGTAAGGGTCTTTTTTTAATTATATACTAAAATATCATCATTTTGCTCTGTAATTATTGCGGTTTTTTTTATATGGAGCGTTGTCACGTCAGGTTTAAGAATTAAACTTTTTCTGGGCTTATGATAGTGAGCACTACTTAAGTTACTGTATCTGATAAAATATTGGAGATAGCCCCATAAGACATGAACATTTTCTGTAGGAAATTTTGTTAGCTAAAATTTCGGATTCTTATGATTTTTCTCAAAAATCAATGTTTCAGGAAGATAAAAAAAATTCTCCGGTCAGTAGAGGGGTAAAAAGTAGTCGATAACCTTAAAGCAAGTGTGTGTTGACACCCACGCGAGCCTTTCCTCGTTCTCGTCAGTCCATAGAATCTTTAGTACAGAGCCCAGAGTGTACTCTTACACAGAATATTAAAGGTGAGTGTGAACCACATAAAATGAATTCCTATGCAAAGCAGTTTGTATACACTGGAACGAACCAGCGTCACGCTACATACGTTTTCATCCCATTTCTCCTCCATCATTCTTCATCTCTAAATTTTTATTCTAAACTACTCTTACACACTCGAGCCGTAAATTACACATTTATCTCCGGACACAACGTCTACATCTACGGTTCCAGACCAGGCAAGTCTCATTAACCAACCTCGTTTGTTTTTCAACGCTGCGGGGGCACACCTTCGTCTTCTTCTTCTTCTTCTTTGGGTTATTTTTATTTCTTCTTTGTATATTTCTTGTACTCACTTATGTTTCCTCGACAGAAAGTAATTTCTGGTCTCAAGGATATTTTTTACTAACTTTTTTTAATTTTTAAATTTTAGTGAAAGGATATTTAGTTGGTAATTTTTGAAAATTTCTGAGGAAAAAAATTGTAAAAAATTATTTATTGTGAATTGAGAAGAAATTTTTAATTTTTCCAAAAATATCACACTGTATCTTTTTCAAAAACCATCAATATCTCCAAAAATATCAATCTTATGAAAATTTTCATTTTCAACAGTCATTTAAAATTAAATTTTCTACAACTTTTATCTCAACCATTTTTCCCTAAACCCAAAACTCTGCACGTAGTAAAAAATTTTTATGTTAAATATTTAACACTTTTTTGTGATGATTTAACACAATAAATGTTAAATTCACAAATTAAAGTGTTAAATGCTTAACACAAAAATTTTTAACACTAAGTTTTTTGACGCAATGACACAAAATTTTTTAATATGCAAACTACACCTTCTTATTGCTATCAGTCATCTTGCTGATCAATCCCTGCCCGGGAAAGTCCGTCAAATTGATAACCAAAGTGTTCCCTGGATTCCTAAAATACTCGTACATCTTCCTATTGGTCCCAGTAGTCCGATCGAGTTCTCCCCACCAGAAATAGCCGCCAGTAGCGACGGCCTTGGGGCCTTGAACGATGTCCGAGAACCCGGACAAGTAATTAATATAGCACTTGTGATGCTGATTGGGGTCGAACTGGTCATCCTGGAGCGACTTGATGTCATGCCACTTGTCGATAGCAGTGTACTTGGTCCCAATCGCCGAAATGTCCCAATTGTTCTGGACTTTGCAGGGCAATCTGGTCGTGCAATTGTCAAACCCATTGTCGGCCTTGACCAGCAAAATCTTTCCGCGGTGCTGACCCAGGGTGTCATTGTACTTCCACTTGTTGACGAAAAGTCCCCCGGATAGCGTGTTGTAGTTCTCCAGAATTTGGCACTCACTCAAATCCGATAAAAGCTCGGAATATTCAACTTTCATGAACATTATTATCAATTCCTTGGGGTTCCTTTGGAAAAACTTGGTCACGTTGGTCACTATGGAGTCGAAGGACCTCTTCAAGTAGATCGGCCCGTGGTGCATCGTGAACTTGTCCCAGACAGGCCTGACCCGCATATCGAAGACCCGAATCCCAGCGCCCAGCTGCTCGGAAATGGTCAGAACTTGGGCCTCTGCGGCGTTTATCGTGTCGTAGGCTGCCGAATCGTGGGTCCCGATCAGCGCCAGGGTGTTCAATCGACGCGAATCCGGGAGAGATGACAGGAATGGGTTGCTTGTTTTGAACACGCCCTTGTAGTTTTGCGGGATTTCTGTACAGCAGGCCGAGTTGCAGACGCTTTCTACTGTCGACAAGGTGCATAGCAGCGTTATCGACAGTAGAAGGAAATATAGAGGCGGCATTCGGAGCTGGGCGACGAACCTGGACAAAAATTGGTATATTATATAATTTTTATAAAAGAAATTGAATTTATTTTTGGAATAATAATTGATATTTTTTATTATTGTTACTCTGCAGAATTTTTTTTAATGGAAGAAGCTTGAAAACAGTTGGCCTTACAGGCATCTTAAAAATTCCCGGTATTTTTCAGCCCAAAAATTACCCCAATAAGGAATTTTTGAGCTCGAGCCAAAAAAATTAAAAATTGATCCGGAAAATAAAATAAAGGATGGTTTCAAAAAGCCATAACTTTTGAACACGTGGTTCGATTTTGATGTTTTTGACGGCAATTGACGCAGTTTTTCAAGCTCAAAAAGTCCATATAAGGTTTTGACCCGATTGGTTTGGAAATTTAAAAGTTACATCGAAAAGCTTAATGAAATAATGTTTATTGGAATTTTTTTGTTGTGGATATCTTCAAAACGCGATAACTTTTGAACGCGTCGTTCGATTTCAAACTTCTTGATAGCAATCGACGCAGTTTTTAATGCTGAACAAGCCTATATAAGGTTTTAAGTCAATCAAATCATAACTTTTAAAGTTATATTGAAAAAACTTAAAAAATTGGATTCTAACTAAAAACTTCTTAATTTTTGAACAATTTCCAATTTTTTCGAGCGGGAAATTTAAAATTAAATTCTACTGTATGAATAGCAAGAATAATTTTATTATAAATGAATTAATAGATATTTACTTGGGGGCAATATTGTCCGACACTTTTATTAAAAACATTTTACTATAAACTAAGACAGTATTTTCATAAAAAATTCATATCTACTATTTTTAAAAACCAGTTTGTTTATCAACTAATTAATTTCGCGCCAATTAGATAACAATGTATGACAATAACTTTCGTGTTTTATGTGTTTAGTGTCATATAAGTGCCTCAATGCGGGAAATATTTCCTTGCCTTGGACAATACACGTACGCAAGTTTTAATTATCGTCAATGATAACAAAACTGAGTGTTTTATAAATTAAATTAAATTAAATTAATTAAAAAGAAAATAAAATTTAAATTTGCGAAAAATCAGGAAAAATAAAATATTTGGATTTTTATTATTTAAGCTACGAAAAAATTGAATAAATATGGAAGCACAAATAAGAGCAAAGAGGTAAAATACTTAATAATTTGGAAACACAGACAACATGAATAATGTATAGAAGTATCATAGGATGATATCCATAACAATACATATCGGATCGTTTCGACGTGTACTCTGGATAGGAAGCAGACATTAGTATACAGCTTCCAGCACCCTCGATAATAGCCTCCGGTACAGCCATCGCATCATATCATGCCATCCAGTTTTGTCTTTTTTTTTTGTTTTATTTATCATTTTTTCTGTTTGCCAGCCAGCCACCGGAGCTGGCTAAATAACCATCCCCAATAACCCTTCACGGCAGTCAGTTTGAGCAGTGTCAAATGTCAAAAAAGACGAGATACATTCCCTGCTAAGTGCTTTTTCTCCATTTAAACACCTTGGATAGACGAAGAGGGGAAGATCATTCCATTATCAGCCATACTGACATGTTTTTTCACGGTAAAAAAAAAAATAAATAAATTTTGAGTCAATCCATTAGCTTGAAAAATAATCTATATTATTAAAAGAATAAGCAAAATTTTGCGTCCAGTGTATTTATATGATAAAATGGATTTTTATTTAGGCTGCATTCAAAAATTTTCTGTCTCTAGAGACATAATTAAGAAATGACCTTATATCTTGTGAACTATTCACATTTTTAAAGATATGAGCTCATTCCGACATTACACTCATCGAGACCTTTCATTTAAATACCCACATCAATTTTTCATATATTTATATATTTTATATATATGTAAATATGAAAAATATATAAAAATTCATGTAGGTACTCAAATGAAAGCTCTTGATGAGTGTAACATCAGGATGAGCTTGGATTTTTGAAATAGTCAATATTTAAGAAAGTACTGTGCAATTTAATTAAAGTCATTATTTAATAACCCAAAATTTTATTTATTTATAGTTCACAAGTCACAGAAGTCACATGGTGACTATAAGATTGCCAGTAATAATAATAATAACAGCCAAAAAAATTTCTAAATTATTATTATTATTATTATTTTAAGTTAAATAGATAAATTATAGTGGGCGTGTTATTTTAAGACAGAACATTAAATTTATATTTTTTTTTTTAAACGATTCAGGCCTCAGTTGAAGAAAAATATTTACCCAACCTAAAAAAAATTTATTATTTGATTAATTGTTACGATTTATAACCTGAATAGATTTCTAAAATGATAATAATAATTTTTCAATTTATCTGGTTATATTTTGTATTATAGGAATTTAATTATTTACATTTGAATAGACGTAACAAGAAATGTTAAATAAATTATTATAAATGTAAAATATAATATATATCTGAGATAATTCAAAGTCAATCGAGCGTGATTTGTGCATCTACACGATAAAAAAGTAAGACGTGGAAAGTCGAGAAAAATTTATTACGAACTGATGAATAAAAATTTAATAATAATAATAATAATAATAAATATAATGACAGAAAAAGTTACAAGAAAAACAAGAAACGTGTCGATATATATATATAAAATCACGAAGAAAAATTCATTTGGCTGCTATGAAGCCTGTAGGATAACCACCACTCGAAATAGTTATACGTCAGCTGTGGATGTGGTGAGATAACAAAAACTACCACCTCAGGGCACCAGAGTCCTCGTCGATCCTCCAAAGATAGAGACAATCATTTTACAATCCTCTCTTGTGTCTTGTCAAAACTTTAAATTGAGACACTTTTTTGATTTATACTCAACTGTGCTTTACCGCACCAAGTTTCACTTTTTCATCGGTAAAAAAATTTATACACATATATATCATGTGGATTTTACATGTAAATAATAAATAAGAAAAGTTTTCTCCTCATTCAAACTTATTTTTAATGGATATTTTTTTTTCTTGAATTTTTATTTTAAACTTTACCATTAATGGCGGATTTAAATTATTTTTTTACAAAAATTTATTATTACTTCAATTTTGTATTCTGTCTAAAGAAATTAGAGACCCGGAAAAATTTCTAAAATTTAAAAATTTCTTTAATTTGTTATTAAAAATTTATATTTTACAAATTTGTCAAAAAAAATTTTTTTTAATCAATAAATAAATAATTTATTAACGATCCGAATCGATAAGTTAGCACCTTGCAGGACCTAGACCTAGAGCCAGCGAGGTAAAACATATAACAACACACAATAATAATAAAACGTCAATCGTAAATTTAAAAAAGCTATTATAATATAATAGCCAACACGTATGTCAGCTATGTATATTTATATATAGATATACAGTGATGATGCTGAAGCTGTAGAGCGTCCTTGAAGCGATTTACCTTCCTGGCGCTGATGAAAGAGAGTCCGAACATTCAGCGATAAATAACATTTAGATATTTTAAACTTCAAAGTTTTCTTTTTTCGTTAATTAACTGGCGAGCCCTTCAGCCGCTATCTTGTTCAATATTTAACTCCAAAAAATAATTTTAAGGTTCTACCTCGGACTGAGGCTCGACAGAAACTCAATTTTTTATTTTATTTATGTTTATTTGGCATTTTGAAGTTTAATTTAAGGCTTGTTCAAATTTGTATAAGTCACACTCTGCGGCGTGGATCTGGAAAGTTGTGATAAGATGGATTATTAATTTTCTGTCGCGTTACCGATCATGTGGGAAATTGGGTGACACTCAAGTTAACAGGACGTACAACTTCCAGTACATAAATTATTTTTATGTATCGCTGGTGTAGTTTTTTTTTTACGGTACGGAAAATAGAAGATAGTAGTTTTACAATTTTATCATTTTTTATTTGGAAAAATTTTTTTTTTAAATTAAACTTTTGAGTTTAGAAAAAAATTTTTTAGACAAAATTATACTACGTGATATTTGGATTATACTCATTATAATCTAGATTATACAGAGTGATATCTGGATTGTACTCATTATAATCTAAATTATACTGTGTGATATCTGGATTATATTCATTATAATCTGGATTATACTAACTACTATCTGGATTTTTTTTCACTCAGTATAATCTAGGATGATATCCAGTGTAATCTTTTTTTTTAACGTGTAGTTTTAAAAATTTAAAATTTAGAGAATAATTTTTGGGACAAAAGTTGTGAAAAAATTAATTTTGCACGGAAAAAAATAAACTGTAATAAATAATAGTCTATTTATAATAAGTAATGATCAAATTCTAAAAATTATCATTTCAAACAGTAAAAATCAAATTTTCATAATTAAAAATTTTTTAAGAACAATACTTTAGAAAATATACTTATTTTTTGTACAAGTAACACATTTTAAATTTTTATCAAATAAATTTAGGATTACTTAAAAAAGGAAAATTGTTCATTTATTCATTGAATTTCTCTACACACTCATCCTAAATTTATTCCTTGTTTTATTATTTTCGTACACTCCAGCTAATTGACTTATATACCGAGTCCATTAAAAATAATACAATTCTCTCGTTTCGAAGAAAGCAATAGACGTATTTTCAAAAACAGAATTGTTAATAAAAAGTCCGAGGAGAAAAATAAGAAATTTCCTGAGGAAGTGATGAAGCTGATGGGTTATTTAAAAATTTAGTAGTTGTCAAGTACGCAGTGAACTTGTTTATGACGTGTTTGCATTAAGAGAGAGATGACGGTGGGGGGAGAGTAAATGCAAAGAGCGAAATAAAATAAAAATAGGTGTTTTCATCACACAGACACCCCATGGTATTTCCGACAGAGCGTAAAATTGCATTGCCCTTCCCCCCACCACCCACTCCCTCAGTCCCTCTTATTGCGCAAGCCCGCGTAACCGTGAAGCTCCCTTTTGCTCTTTCATTTTCCTTCCCTCGGTCTCAATATTTTTTTCACTCCATAACCCATAAGCGGGCTTTCGATCCTTGCATTCGTTTTCCACGTCAACTTTAGCTGATTCAAACGAATCCCACCCGCGCCTTACATTCAAATTTTCATTTTATTTTCCTCTCCAAGATAATAAAAATCATTTATCAATATTCTGAAAGTGCTTTGCCAGATCTTACATTTTATTTCATTTCACAGAAATGCTTTTCTGAAAATTCTAAGTTTACCAATCAACAGTTAATCTTTAATCGTCTGTTACTTGTGATTCCATTTTTCAATAAAATATTTAAGATAAGAAAATTGATAAGAAATTTTTTTATAGATAAGAAAATTTCTTTAAAAAAAATTTTTTTCAATATTTAACACAAAATTTTGAGTTTTAATTTTTTTTAAATATCTTCTTACAATATTCTCTTAGTTACTTTGATTTTTGACCTTTGATCTCTAATCTTGACTACACAGTAAAAAATTATTGACATAAATTTTAACACTCAACAAGAATTACGTAATTTTGTAATTTATATAAGTACAAAATTGATTTTTAACTGTAAAACTGAAAAGAAAATAAACATTTAACGGGATATAATTGGAAAATGGACTAGTGTGATAACGGATTGAGGGAGAATCACCGCTAATGGTTACCGCCATCGATCACCTGGTAACTTGTCAGATTGTGGGCACTTTGGAGTATCAATACCACCGATAACTGAGGATCCAAGTCAGTCAGAGGGAACTACTAATTTACCAATATATATATATTTCACAGCAAACTCAATCTTAATTGGCGTTCAGTTAATATCAACACGCTAGCGTTAAACATTTTGCGCCCCGATGTTTATTATTAATTGCGGTTACGCAAAATGACCACCGCTTTATCGGTTAAGTATTGGATTATTGGGAATCAATTTACTATTTTTTATCACGTGGAGAAATAAAAATAATAATTTTTTTGTCTTAGATAAAAAATTTTATAGCGACTAAATAAAGATGCTTTATTAAAAGCCTATATCTTCCAAAATATTGAAGATAGCCCCATAAGACAAGAACGTTTTTTATAGCAAATTTTATGAGCTACAATTTTGGGTTCTTATGATTTTTTCCAAAAATCAATATTTTAGGAGTTATGACCATTTTTATGATGATTTTAGCATTGAATTCAAAAATTTTATTTTAAATTAATGATAGTAACAATTATAATAAAAATTTTAAATTGATAAAAATATCTCAGAGATCGAGAATGACAATCCATCGATCTTGAAAGACCCAGACCGACAAAAGATGAGTAGTCTAACTCTTATTACAGCAGACGTATTAATTAGTCGCGGAATTACAGAATGTTGAAGCTCAACCCGTAATCACTCGACGCCGTTAATTGTCGTCTTGAGAAAAGACGACTGAGGTGGAGGACGGGAGTGAAAGGGGTTAATGAATTAATTAATAGCCGGATAGACAAAAGAGACAATAAGATGCATGATAATGATGGCACGAAGGGACGGAATTGCGATACAACTAAGAAATTCATTAAGAAATTCACCTTTGATTCCGATTTAGCCGAGAAATTAGCGCACTTCTATTCCGACTGTCGATATAAAGAGAACATTGTGCTCAGGTTCGCCATTATATTAAATTTCTCCTCGTCTAAGAATATGAACTCAAGCACACACGTCATATTAATTAATGCGTCCTTCTGACATCTAATTGTCTATTCGAAGAGAATCTTCCTAGAAAATTCTTGTATTCATTTTCAAAGTTCCCATCAAATTAATTCCTATCTCTTATTGTTGTTGATGTTATTTATGTTTATTGTGCACTCTCGAGTGAAATTCGTCTGAAATTATAAAATATTAAATATTACTTAGCTCGTGTTGTTCACCCGGGGACGGTAAAAACAAATTGAAGGGTTCGAAATCGCGGTGTCGGATACGAGTTGTTAAATTATTAACAATCAAGCAGGTGTTTGGGCACCTACTCTTGAGATCCGCTAACAAGACAGCCACTTCGAGGTGCAGAACTCCGAGGTATAATTATATGTGTCTATCCATTTTACATACATATGCACGATCGTTCTGAGCTGGATACTTTAACATACCGGGTGGCCTTACAATTTTCATTTATTTTTAATTTAAAATTTACATACTCAAAAAAAAAAAATTTTTTTTTCATTTTATGTGATCATATATGGTCATATCTGATCATATATGACCCATATGATCACAAATGGTTATATATGATCATGTATATTTACATTTGATCACATATGATCAAATCATATATGATCAGATCACATATGATCATATTTATGACCAGATCATATATGATCACATTTATGATCAGATCATATATGATCAGATCGGATCACATTTGGTCAAATGTATGTTAAATCTGACGAAATATGATGATTTGGTCAGATATGATCATATCTGATCAATTGTGATCACATATCTGATTATATCTGATGAACTATGGTCATATATATTCCAATTATGACCAAATTTGGTAACATGTCGACCAATAAGATCTTATATGATCAAATTTGATCATATATGATCAGATCATAATTTTTTTTGTCAAAAAATTGAGGAATAATGTAACAATATGTTAATTTTTGTGTTGTATTTTTAATTTGTTATTTTTTTTTTAGAATAAAAGAATTAAAAAAAAATAAATATATTATAAATATTTATTTATTTTATTATTGAAGTAAAAAAGAAGGTGTAGCTTGTTGAGGCCGTCGGAATTCTGGTGGTAGCCAGAAAGAAATCTCATTTGAGAATCTATAAAAATAAATTAGTGTTGCACACCACCGTGCTACGTAATCTTTTCACCCAGTATAAAGCTTGCTTTGGGATTCGAGCCGTCCGATCTTAGTCTTTCCGTTCTCCGATCTCCGGTCGACTGTGGCGTGAAACCGGTGGGTATGATTACCCACTTGGAGTTAACGATCTCGCCATCAAAAAGAACACAACCAACATCAAATAATAAAAGTAAAAATAAAAATAAAAAATAAAAAAATATAAAGTTTGAGTCAAAAATAATAATACTTATAATAATAACAGCAGTGAAAATAAAAATAATAATAAAAGTTTAACTGAAGGAAGATAGCCAAAGAAAAGACTCCAGAGTCTGAGTACCCCATGGTGATTCCTTTCCAACGGCCTGCTTCTCCGGGCTCTAGGGATATCAAAAGAAAACCGCAAGAAAACCATAATCACCTCAATCCTCTGCTAACGTTTGCCTTTGCTTCGAATCTTACGTTCTGTTATATCTTTTTCGTACTTTTATTCTCTTCCGAGTTATCTAAGGGAAACATTTTTTATTTATAATACTAAATTATTTTTTTTTTACTGACAATTATTACAATTATATGGATTTATTTTTTTTTACTCAATTAAATTTTAATTATGCTTAAATGATTAGAGATACAAGAAAATCAAAAGAAACCTTTTTTACAGAAAATTCAATGTTCTACAAAAAAGGTTTCCTATAATTTTTCCATATCTCCAATATTTAGCCCAAAATATCAATTTTCAATTTTTTCCAAAAAAATATTTTTAATTAATTATCTAGTTACTTTTTATTTTTACCTTTGACCTCAAATTTTGACTTAAATATTGAAGATAAAAAAAATTCAAAAGAAACCTTTTTTATAGAAAATTTAATGTTCTACAAAAAAGGTCTCTTAAAATTTTCTCATATTTTGAATATTTAACCTTCAAATAATTAATTAATAAATACAGTCCCTTAATCTCTGAAATTTTCCTAAAAATTCGCAAATTTACCATTAAAAAAATTTAATTAAACTCTACCAAGCAATTTAATCGCTAGATAAATTTATCAAACCCTTAATCAATCGCGTAAGTTTATCAAACCCTTAATTAATATTTAAAACTATTAAAAAATCAAGTGAATAGTTCGTCTAGACAAAATAAATGAATATTAAAATTACCAATAGCTCTAAAAGGAGAACGGAGGTTAAGTATCAGTTTGGGAGGAACAACAGACCTCAGGGCTGGTTTGATAAGCGAGAACAAGTATCACATCTTCGGATCCCTGGATCAGCAGAGTTGCACGATACACAAAATGGTATTTTGCGACGGGGAGAGCAGGAGGCAGGTAAACTCCTTGGAGCTGTTGCAGATGAAAACGGTGCTCACGTAAGCCACTCGTGTTTGCTTTATACTCTTTGCTCTCGGCTCTTTACTTGTTACTTGTTACTACTCGCTGTGTACACGTACACGTATCGGGGTAAGTGGACAGCGCATCAAAACCGAATCGCTGATAGGAAATTCGAGTGATTCGGATAACGAAACGGCTCCGAATAGAGACAGCGCTCTGGAGAGGATTTCTGATTCCTGATTCCGGGTATTGCACGATATAAGCCCACTTTCCATTTTATACGCTCCATAAGACTGATATCATGCATCGCGTTCGACGCTGAAAGAGATCGAGTTTGCCGTGTTGTTGCTACAGTCCGACGATCTGAATTATCGATCGCTAAGCTCCTTTTTTTGGAGTTTTTTCCTCAGGATTTGGGGAGTTTTTTGGAGTAAGCTCTTTTACTAGCAATATAAAGAGACTAGAAGGGTTGGAGACTTTTAATGAAAGCTAAGTTAGTCAGAAGACTATTCTCTACAATTTTCGTAGGGAATTTTTTTTTCTAAAATTTTTATTTTCAAAATTACAACTCTTTTTTTTTAAATATACAGTTTCCAAAAATTTAAGATTGTAATTTAGACGAAAAAAAAATATATCTTCTAAAATATTGATTTTAGGGAAATTTTTTAAATACCAAAATTGTTCAAAATTTAATTTTCTACAATTTTTGTCCGAAATATTTTTTTCTAAAATCAAAATTATCAAAATTACAGCCATTTTTTCAAGAATATATAGTTTCCAAAAATTTTAACTCAAAATTTTGACAGAAAATATCTATAACTTCTAAAATATTGATTTTTAAAAAATTTATAATGACACCAAAATTGTTCAAAATCAAATTCTCCACAACTTTTGTCCCAAAAAATTTCTTTTATAATCAAAAGTTTCCAAAATAAGCCCAGTTTTATAAATATCAAATTTTTCCAAAAATCACAATGTATTATTTATGACTTCTGACGAAATTTTGAACCAAAAAAAATAATCAAAGCTCTAAAAAATTTAATAATTTTCGAAATTATGTAAGACTCTACCGAGGGCTGGCAAAGGTGTGCGGTGTGGTGTGTGGCGAAGCGCCTGGTACCTCGGGGTGTAAATAAGCAGTCGCTGAGATTACACTTGATCACAGGGAACCTCCAACGGGTTTCCGCCCGGGTTGTTTCTGCCGACAAACGCCTAGCCGTGCTTCTCTTGTATTAACAATCTTCTTTTTTTCTCCCCTCCCACTTCTTAACAGCCTGCACATGAATAAACGCAAGGCTTGTATTACCGCATTGTCGGGCATAAATTCAAGGTTAAGATCGATTCTTGCGCACTTAACGCTTGGTGTTAACACGAGATCGCTCAGAGGATACACAAGGTGGGAAAAATAATATTTGCCGTGTTAATTTATCAAAAAGTTATCAAAAAAAAAAAATAAATAAATACATATACAATATTTATGCCCGCTTTTTTTCCGTATCGACAAAACTATCCCGCTTAAAAAATTTTATCTGTCACACAAAACTTCGGGCAAGTATCTCCAAGTTTTCCCATTCGAGAATATGCAAAGTAAAGCGCTCCCGGGAAACCTCCACATAAGGAAGTTCTTTTCCATACACTCGACACATTTGCATCCCCTCTCGCAGTCTCTCCCACCCACTCCCACCTCAGGCCTTCCCCAACCATCCCAAAGTTTCGTACATTTGTGTAAGTAACTTCGGAATTTCTTACCAATGAAGCCACAATCCAAAAAATAGCTATTAAACTTATTTTTATAGCAAAAGCTGAAAAAAAAATCTATCAATTTTTTTTATTCCTCGAATTTATCCATAATAACATTTATTTAAGCCAATTTATATGAACAAATAGTATTTTATCTAGTAAATAAAACTTTCTGCGCTCGCGTGTGGGCACACACTCTTTGCTCGATGCCTCAACCTCCTCAAACTCTAAAATTTGCTAATGGGATTGACAAATCGTAATTGCTGTTATAGACTATTGTTAATTGGTTTTCTAGGAACTCTGGTATGAGTTTTCGAGGACAAATAATCCCGAGAGATAACATACGTCGGTATAAATAGTTCCCGGATCCAATTAGTGGCGTCAGTATAGTTTATAAAATAACTCGTTTCTTCTCAACTTCTCTTTTCTCATTTTAGTTTTTCTGTTTAAACAAATAACAGTACAAAAGTATTACGCGGTAATAGTAAAAATGAAACTCTGTATTTTTGCAGCTGTATGTCTTGCGCTGGTCGTCCTTGCCGCTTCTAATGATGTACATGTTGGTCAACGAAAACCAGGAGATGTTCTTGTTGCTTCAAGACGACTTTTCAGAGTGAGTTTTATTTTTTTTTATTTTTTTTTTTTATAAATACTAGCCGAGCCCCTTTGAATATTTCCCTAAATATCCTCATCCAATCACCGGTGGTAATTATTTTATTATATTATCGAAATAACACTGATATTAAGTACTACTCTTTAACAAAATAATATATATTTAATTAATAAATATTTCCACATTATAATATCACCATTCTATTTGTTTTATCACTAATTCTGTTAAATATTATCTCAATTAAATAAATTAATGCATCAACTGAGTGGACAAGAGTTTCTGGACTCGTGTGTCAACACACACACTCTGCTCGTTGCCTCAACCTCCTCACACCTAAAATTCCCATTTAATCTAACCAATCTAAAATCTGTGATGTCAATTACCACAGACTGTCAATAGGCGCCACTTCTATTCACTTTTAACACAATTAAATCCCCTGTCAACAGATGGCGCTGCTAGTTATTTCTTATTAATTTTTTTTGAACAAACAGAATTTTTTTTACATTTTTCTTCGATAGAAATTAACACAAGCTTTAACATTGCTTCTGTAATTCTTCAAATTTTGTAATAATTTTTTTTTTATTTCATCAAAACTTGCCAACTTGTCGGCGCAATATTAACATAAATTTTTTTTTTTAAAGAAGCAATTAAATAATATAGAAAAAAACTTTTTGATATGTAAAATAAATAAATTATTTAAAAAAATGATTAGAATAATTACCAATCCATAAATCGCAATTACCGAGTTAAACCCCTAAAAGCCGGCACACAGCTACGATTATCCTTCGAATGCTTTCAGCTGGGAGTCCCGGGGAAGCCAATGGTCGCACAGTCAGGATTCAACGCCGATGGTACAATCACCGCCGTAAATGCTGTCAATGCGCCTGGATCCGATGCAAATGTAACGATCGTCAAAGGCGGACCCGGAGAGGACCGAGTTGTGGTGGCGGCAATTAGCGAGCCTGGAGCAGGTCTCGACGTTCAGCTGGATATTTACGCTCTCCTGGCCACACCACCTCCGCCACCGGCCTAAATTACCCCTCGGCCGCTGCGCTGTGGTCTTAGACCCACTTTACGTCATTGGTCACCATGGTTACCATTTCTTCGGAATTTTATGTCGATCGTAATCAATAAATACCACTTTTAATTCCAACTCTGATACTCAAATCTTCATTTTATCCTCGACCTTATGCTCTAAGTCGGAAAAAATTCTCAAGAAAATACGCTTGTAAATTTTCATGAGAATTTCTGCAACAACATTGGCTACAAATTGCGGAAAAATATGTTTACACCCGCTTAAATTACCCGAGCACTTACGGTGCCTTTTAGCTGGAGATTACTTTTCACTTCTTATGTGCAAGCAGAAATTACCGTCCTTTACTTTTAATCCCGAGCTTGTCTGCGTAAAATCAGCTGAAATATTCTAAATTAATTTTTTTCTTTTTTTATTATTATTTTTTAATGCAAGTAAAAGCTGAAATTTAATTTTTTTGAAAAAAAAATTTTTTTCTGGGTCAGGACTCGAACCCGCGACTAAAAATTTGAGAAATGTAATCAGCTATTTACACTCAGTAAAAATAAAATTATTATTTAGGCTGAAAATAATAAATGTGAATTATTTAAATTTTGAAGAAAATTTCTTTGATCTGTAAATGAAAAATACTGAATTATCTAAAAGCAACGGTATTGTCTTATATCTATATAATATGAGACGCATGACAATGAAAGAGCTGGAATTCCAGTGTAGGGTGTAAATACGCCCTGCATTCCTTCGGCGTTGGGCGTGAAAACTAAACGTGTTTGAGATATGAATGAGATGCGAGGAACCGGAAACTCTGGAGCAGTTTTCAATATAATGTCATGAAAGCCATCTTCGACATCCCGAGAGCTGGTTGTCAAGCTCATGAGAGCTTTGCCGGCGGCCTTCGGGAAAAATAACGCTCTGAGATCAAAGACTATCGCCAGAATATTTTTGATATTAACCTCTTCGCTCTTTTCTTCTGTACAAACTACCATATATATATTGCTGTCCATATTAGATTCTTGTAGTGAAGGATTTTTATTTAATTATACTGAAAATTTCAGATTTATTATTCTTTTTAAATTAATTAAGAAAGGACGACTGTCTAATTTTGAAAAAAAAATTTTTTTTCTTATTTTTTTCTTATTTTAGATTTTTACAGAAAATAAAATAAAGTTCTCATAAAAAAATTTTGATTTAAAAAAATATATGTTGAGATAAAATATTTTTTTAAAATCTAAATTATTAAGAGAATATTAAATTATTGTCCTGCAGGCACTTGAGCTAGAAAATATTGTTAGTGCAGACGTAAAGCAAACGTCAATACTGAATTCGGATATATATTTTTGAAGATAGAAGTTTTAGCTTAGCTATTTTTTCAGCAGATCCGAAGATCAGATGTCGACGTCGTTTAATGCCAGATCGGTTGCATTCTATGGAGGCTGGATAGGAGGCACGTTACGTCTCCGCATGCCAGATATTGACTATTCCGTTTAAACTGTTCGTTCGCATCGAGAACTGGCTGAAAAAGGTGTCGAATCTCTTTCTTCTCGCCATTTCCTTTGTCGCTTTGTCTACATGACAATGCGATCCTGCCAAAGTTGTTCGACCTGCTGATAGATAGACGTGCTTTTTTATCAATGGATAATTTTTTTTTTAAATAAAAATTTGAATTTAGAAAAAATAATAATTTTGACAAACTTTTTCCCTTTTTATTTAATTGAGAGCTTTAATTTTGACCAATTTTTTATTTTTTAATTTTCTGACAAAATTTAAACATCATTTAAATAGAAAAAAAAATTTTTTTTTAATTTTTAAATTATCTAAAAGCCAGATTAAAATTTTTTCTACTTATCTGATTGTCAATAAAATAGAAAAAGATCCGATATAAATTCTCAATAAATTGTATCCCCATTAAATAAAAAGTATTTAAATTTAATAAAATTTCCAAAAAAAAATTTTTTTAATTTTTTTGACTGTTTAAAAATTGAATTAAAAAAAAATTAACTTTTAGCGACAAAATGGCGAACCTTGAAGTATTCCGCGATTCAGAATTTTCTCAAATTTTTTTACTCCCTTCTGCAGTCTTCGTAGTTTTTTTTTTTTTAAAGAAAAATTGATAATGTCAAATAATTTGAATCATTTAATTAAATTAAATGGACTCAGAAAAAATTACCTTGAAAAAAAAAAATAAATTATTAACTTTATTCTTCATCTCTTGATGATACTTGGGAGCAATAAAAGACGGCAAATTGGTGCATCAATATTTTCTTTCATTTCTTGATCTTGAAGAGTGCGCGAACAAATAAAAGTACAATTTTTACGCTCCATTTTTCTTAAGTGTATTATTTTTATACTAAGAATTTTTTCTAATAAATAAATAAATCATTTTTTTAGTAATGAAAATTGATTTAAAAAATTTTTATTAAATATTAAAAATTTTTCTCACAAATAAATTATTGCAAAAACATTTTTAATAAAAAAATTCTGAAGATTTTTGAATAAAAATAAAAAACAAACATTAATTTTCAAACAAATAAATTATTTTTATTATTTATATTAAAAGAATAATATTTAAATTTTCACAAGATACGTAATTATTTTTTATTATTTTTATTTATTTATTTATTTGTGATAAAAATGAAAATATTTATTTTTTTGGCTTCGGAAAAATTAATCAAAATAAAACAATTCAACTGTTACAGCAAATTTAATGCAAATAGTTATATTTGTTCTGCATTACATAAACAAACTTGCTGCGTATAAAATTTCAACATATAAAAAAATATAAATACAAATAGCTGGGAAGGTATAACTGGCAATTTGATGTTTGTTGTATTCATAAAAAGTGATAAAAAAAAAATAAATAGACAGGAGGAGTACATTAACGTTTCACGTGACTGCGGAAATGAATTTTCCTCTTTCCTCCTCCTGTACGTGACAATTTTCCGGCTCAAAAATCTTCATTAGTGAAACAAAATAATAACGCAGCTATAGACTGCCGGTATGGTAAAACATGTGTATTTAATGTCTCGACTACTCTATATACAGCTACATATATATGTACAGTGTACAGTGCAGCGCGTTATTAAAGAGCGCAAAAAAAAAAAAAGAAAAAAAAAATACATTTATTTAATATTTTTACAGACGGACGGGGATTTTCTCTTGTCGCAGTCGCTCATTCATCCAAACGGTTTTAATTATTGCTATCGACTTTAATTTTTCTGTTTCTGTTTCTGTTAATGAGAAGCCGAGAGTTGTAATATTTAATTGGAAAGGATTATTTAATGGGGATACAATTTATTGAGAATTTATATCGGATCTTTTTCTATTTTATTGACAATCAGATAAGTAGAAAAAATTTTAATCTGGCTTTTAGATAATTTAAAAATTAAAAAAAAATTTTTTTTTCTATTTAAATGATGTTTAAATTTTGTCAGAAAATTAAAAAATAAAAAATTGGTCAAAATTAAAGCTCTCAATTAAATAAAAAGGGAAAAAGTTTGTCAAAATTATTATTTTTTCTAAAAAATTTAAAAAAAATTCAAATTTTTATTTAAAAAAAAAATTATCCATTGATAAAAAAGCACGTCTATCTATCAGCAGGTCGAACAACTTTGGCAGGATCGCATTGTCATGTAGACAAAGCGACAAAGGAAATGGCGAGAAGAAAGAGATTCGACACCTTTTTCAGCCAGTTCTCGATGCGAACGAACAGTTTAAACGGAATAGTCAATATCTGGCATGCGGAGACGTAACGTGCCTCCTATCCAGCCTCCATAGAATGCAACCGATCTGGCATTAAACGACGTCGACATCTGATCTTCGGATCTGCTGAAAAAATGGCTAAGCTAAAACTTCTATCTTCAAAAATATATATCCGAATTCAGTATTGACGTTTGCTTTACGTCTGCACTAACAATATTTTCTAGCTCAAGTGCCTGCAGGACAATAATTTAATATTCTCTTAATAATTTAGATTTTAAAAAAATATTTTATCTCAACATATATTTTTTTAAATCAAAATTTTTTTATGAGAACTTTATTTTATTTTCTGTAAAAATCTAAAATAAGAAAAAAATAAGAAAAAAAATTTTTTTTTCAAAATTAGACAGTCGTCCTTTCTTAATTAATTTAAAAAGAATAATAAATCTGAAATTTTCAGTATAATTAAATAAAAATCCTTCACTACAAGAATCTAATATGGACAGCAATATATATATGGTAGTTTGTACAGAAGAAAAGAGCGAAGAGGTTAATATCAAAAATATTCTGGCGATAGTCTTTGATCTCAGAGCGTTATTTTTCCCGAAGGCCGCCGGCAAAGCTCTCATGAGCTTGACAACCAGCTCTCGGGATGTCGAAGATGGCTTTCATGACATTATATTGAAAACTGCTCCAGAGTTTCCGGTTCCTCGCATCTCATTCATATCTCAAACACGTTTAGTTTTCACGCCCAACGCCGAAGGAATGCAGGGCGTATTTACACCCTACACTGGAATTCCAGCTCTTTCATTGTCATGCGTCTCATATTATATAGATATAAGACAATACCGTTGCTTTTAGATAATTCAGTATTTTTCATTTACAGATCAAAGAAATTTTCTTCAAAATTTAAATAATTCACATTTATTATTTTCAGCCTAAATAATAATTTTATTTTTACTGAGTGTAAATAGCTGATTACATTTCTCAAATTTTTAGTCGATTTCACTGTTCTATTAGCTATAATTCAAATATTGTTAAAATATCCATGTAGATTTGTTTATCGTGTTATATGTACTTTATACTCTTCTATTTTTTGTATTTTTGTCATTCAGCCATTGCCTTGGCGTTCAAATTAAATAAATAATAATAAGGCTTCAAGAAATAGGCTACAGTTTTCTCATCCTAAAAAGAAGAGATCTGGTACAAATAGAGGGTGGTTTTTAGAATGGCTTAGTCTAAGAAACTTAGCAAAAGAAGTAAAATAAAAATATACATTTTTTTTTTATTTAAAAAAAACCTATTAATAAATACAGTAATATACACCTTCATGATTCTTTTTTTTTGAAAAAGTTATTGTCTACAATATATTTTAAACATTGGCAAATGTAGTTTCGTTCGTGAGCTATTGACTTTGATAATAGCTGCTCTAATAATGCATGTCTTTGATATAAATTTTTTCGTTTGTCTGATTTACTAATATTATTATTATTATTATTATTATTATTATTATTATTATTATTATTATTATTATTATGACTACTGTTGTTTTTGCTATTTTTATTATTGTTGCTGTTATTGTGTCTTAGATCATTTTTATGAAATCTTTTACTTGACTTATCTAATTGTAGAGAAGTTTTAACATCCTGAAATTGGTTACCTTCTGTATTTGAAGATATAGACTTTTGATTCACATCAATTTCTTCTATTTTCGCTTTTTTAATTGGAATTTCTTCAGGTGGTTCTATAAAATAAAATAAAATAAAATAAACTTAGAACTTGAAAAATTTAAAATAAGAGTTACCCAAAATATTTACCATCTTCTGAGCTACCGTAATCAGCAACCAAACTACTGATTGATTTAATAACTGGTTCCAGTGGTGCATTCATCGTTGGGACTTCATCTTCATCATCAGTGAAATGATTCTCCAATAGTGACTCTTCTTTTGCTACATCACCGTCTGATTCGTCTTCACTGAGCATCATTTCTAAAAAATTATTTTCATGTTGAGTATTACATACTAAAGAAATAAAATAAACTTAAGGAGAAATGAGATAAAAAATGTGAGACTACATACTGATGCCTTTGAACGGTTTGACACCTTGACAAGTTTCTTCAATCTCAACCTCTTCAGATTTAACATCTGGTATTTTTCTCAATTTTTTCTTCCTTCTCTTGCTTTTGTTATCATTCCGAATATTTGTTTTCGACTTTGTATCTTTAATTATTTCTCCCCGAGATTTTTTTTCAACTTGCTCGGCTTTTCTCGCGTCAACATTATCTTTCGTTGGATATTTCCTGCATTTAAATATAAAAATAATTTATCTTCTAACAATCAAGAAATTAATTAAATTATCGAATAAAATCATTACCGTTTACGTTCGTTGATCCATTTTTCAATATCCTCAGGTGTGCTCAAATTTTTTAATTTATTAAAATATCCAGTGCGGTGTTGCATAGCGATATGTTTGTCAACTAATTTCGGATGTGCCGAAAACTCACATCCGTCGATCCCGCAAACTTTGTGAGTGCTATTGTGATCTTCGAGGAGTTTCTCAGTTACAAACTCACGGTCACATATTTCACAGTAAAAAATAATTTCTTCATCTTCACTTAGATTATTTTCATCACGCAGATCGTGATAATCTTCGTCATCTTGGTACAAGGCTGCCTAAAAATTTTCGCTTGAAATATGTTTATAATATTAATTTAAATATAAATTATTAAAAAAAATTAATTCTTCTGATTTTTTTTTTTTTAATAACAAAACCTTTCGGATATTCGTGATTTTTTGTCAAAATTTAATTCAAAATTTGGACTCTTCTTAAGCTTTTTATGCTCAGGAAACTAGAGAATTTTTCATTAGTATTAAAATTTAAGTTATCAGTATATTCCAATAAATAATAATTTCAAATAAAAAAAATTAAAAAATACAAAAAATTTTTTTTGCTAATGTAAATTGGTAATTAAAAATTTTTGTACACAAAATTCTTTATTTAGAATTTGTAGAAATATTTATTTTTGACATTATATTATTTAAATACAAATATCTTTGTTTTGTGTTTTTTAATATTTTTCCAACTAAATTAATAAGTGAATAAAAATGCTGTCAAATTATTTTAAATATCCATAAAAATGAGTAATTATTTGCACAAAATCGTACCAATTGGCACATAGTAAGTATATTTGAATAATAATAGTAATAACTTACAAGTGATGGAAAAATTCAATTACTTTTTAATAAACAAATTTCAAATTACAATTTTCAGTTTTGAGTAATTGAACGCTGAAACTACATATTTTATTTTATAATTATTTTTAATCAAAAAGAACTCTACTCATTTTTTAAACCAGACTATTATTAGCTATTAATGTTAACATTAATTAATAATTTCGTCAACTATTAATTAATTTTATTTTGCATAAACATTCCCAGCCTCGTTCAAATGTCTAATCTCTACTTACACGACCTAGAAATAAATAACAAAAAAATCGACGAAATAACCTGGAAGAAGTCAGTGAAATTGGAAATACGACTCATATTTGAAGTTCCGTGTAATTTGAAACGCGCTGTTTGTCCCTTTGGGTGCAAAATGCCAGTGCGTTGTCGACATTTCCTCGGCTGAAACCTTGTCTAGTCCTTCTTTTATACATAATATATATATATTCCATATTGTAGAAGACAGACTGGCTCCCTACCGCTATCTGTATCCACTGGAGCAAACTCTGTCTCACCGGGAGCGGCAGTTTTATGGGGCAAGTTCTACCACCGCAAGTGTCCCGAAAGGACGAGGACCACCGACTACAACCAGCCCAGACTAGACCTCCTTCCTCGACGGGGGCTGACACATTTACTCGTGTCCCACCGCGTGATCCCTCAGGAACTTCATTTATGAACCGACCTTTCTTTTTTTTTTTTTATCTGTCCCCGTAAACTATTTTTCAAACGCTCCTCGTAAAAAAGTTAACAAATAAATAATATTCTTGAAAAAATTGTAAATTTTTTATTTTTAATCACGAACTGTTTAGCGTATAGCGCGCTGGGAAATCAGACGACGGTTCAATTTTCCGCATAGAAGAGTACCAATGACGTCGACTTAAATGTAACTGTATTGATAGTCTTCATCTTATTCTTATTTCTATTTTTATTACTCAGACTCGACATCTTTGTGTGTGTGTGTGCTCCTAACAAATCTATATAACAAGTCGAAAAACTCGAGAATATCAAACAGGGGAAGGGGCTGATAGATAGATAGATCCGTTTATTACTTTTCAATCAGACCTCCACCCACTTGTGCGCCAAGGAGGCTTGCCAATTTTTTATCTTTTCTTTTCGAGGATCGCGTAAATATAAAAGCCAATTGCCGATAGACAGATATGAAAGAACGAATTAAATAAAGCCTAAGTAAGATCATTGTTCGGCATTTTAGATCCTCTTCAGCTTAATCAGATGATAATATTAATAATAATAATATTCTATTTAATCGACATTTTTATGGTGGATCAATTTTTATTTTTAATTGTCCGAGTACTATTGTAATTATTATATCTCCTAAAATATTAAAGATAGCCCCAAAGAATAGTAACATTTTTTGTAGGAAATTTTCTAAGCTACAATTTTTTATTCTTATAAATTTTCCCAAAAATTAATATTTTAAGAGTTATGGACATTTTTTAGCGACTGGACAATAATTTTAAGTGACTAAAAAATGATTTTTCATTTTTTAATATTTGAGTTCTTTTTAAAGTAACTATATCTTCTAAAATATTGAAAATAACCCCATGAGGTAGTAACATTTTCTGTAGGAAATTTCCTAAGCTACAATTTTTGATTCTTATAAATTTTCCCAAAAATCAATATTTCCGGAGTTATGGCAATTTTTAAAGCGACTAGTTAATAATGTTTTATAAAATCTCAAATTTTTTATTTAAATAATAATTAAAAAAAATTCTTAAAATTTTTTTTCGCTATTTTGAATCTTTTTTTTACCCAAAAAAAAAGATAAAATTCTCAAATTAATTAATAAAATAATTTGGATTGCTTGAATGACCTCTCGAGCCGTTTCAACGGGTATGGGCTCAAAAGACAGAGAGATGAAATGACACGCGTGCTATTGCTGGTGTTGCAAGTCCAGAGTTCCATTCTCGGTGTCCAGACAGAAACTAGTCCGCTAAATATATATACCACCACAAAATTTCGGGCAATTGTATTGTGATGTGTATAGATTATGGAGGGTGTGGGTGTGGGTGTGTATTCGTGATAGGATCACTCACATCACTGCGCTCTAATACAATCAGGGGCGTTCGAGCGTTAACAATTCGCGTGTGTACCAGACATTTTAGAAATTGTACAGCCCTCCCTTGTCTATACCGTGTTCTACCGGGTAAAAAAAAAAAGTATTTATATTGACACTTTAGGCCCGACACCACCGAGGTGTTCACGGGGACACGGATGGATTTTCATCCCACTGACAGCTTGAGATCATCAGAACTTTTTTACAGCGCCTGGCTTATAACTTTTGTTTCAATGTATGAATAAAAAAGTTTCGTTTTTACCACTCAAGAAAATAGTTTGCGTCCAGTTAGCTTGACTTATATGTACGCAACACTCGAGACAATAAAGGCGAGAAACTTTAACTCGAGAGTATGTATCTAAAATAATGAAAAATTTTTATTAGCTTCAAAATATTATTTATTATTTTTTTTTTTATTTTCATCTCTTTGATATTGATCATTTTTGGGATAAAGAACATTTTTTATTATAATTTTTAATATTTGATCCAGAATTTTAAATTTAAATGTTCAAAAAAGTTTGGAAAATCCATAAGTGCTCATAATGCTTATTTAATTATGAAATATTATTAAAATAAAAAATATTTAAAATAGCCATTTGCATTTGGTGACTTACAAATCTTCCAAAGAATTTTTTTTAAAAAAATTTAACTCGATTAATGAATTTTTTCAGAAGTTACAGTGTTTTCAAAGTTTCATACACGACGAACAGGAAAATTTTTTGACCTATTTTGATGTTTTTTTCCATTTTTACACAGTAAAAAATTTTTATTGCCTCAAATATTTAATTCTTTTATGTGTAAATTTAACATTTTTTCTGTTAAATCAAGACAAAAAAATCTTAAATATTTAACATAAAAATTTTTAGCACTAAATAAATTCTTAAAAAATGTCAAAATAATCTCCATTAAATTATTTTGACAATATTATACAAAATATCTTGATTTCGTGAACTAACAAGACGATAATAATAAAAACAATTACCAAAATGAGGTAAAAAAAATTTTTCGATCGTAAAGCACTCTCTGATCCTTTTTTTTTCTGTTTATTTTGAGTTTTAATTTTTAATCTAAAATTTTGGACCTTTTTTTTAGAAAATTGAATGTTCTAAAAAAATTTAGTGTTAAATATTATTTAACACTTTTATATGTAAATTCAATATTTATTATGTCAAATCAACAGAAAAAAATATTAAAAATTTTTTACTGTGTATAAAAAAAATCTTTTATAATAATCATGTCACCGAACAAGTTTAAAAATTTTAATAATAAATAAATAATTGCATAATAATTAAACCCTCTTAGCTGATATAATTAAAATCTATAAAACGGGGGTAAATTGAATTTAAATAAATAAAAGGTCGAAGCAATTACTGCTTTTGAGGGTAAAATAAAAGACCGCGTGACAATGGAATATTGTAGAAGCTGATGGTGTTGCGAAAACTCGGGTCCCTTTCCTTGTTCTCCGTAATTTGTTTCGTACGAAAATAAGGGAGCCGCCGCTTGTGTAAGACCAGAAACTGTTGCGCGTTAATTAAAACGGCTGAAGGAGGGGATAGTGCATGACTCGCCGCCTAATTGTTGGGACCAAGTGCGTAAGATTAATTACATCTATGAATATTATTTCAATAAGTTAACTTGACTTAACTTTTCCGAGGATTGTTTAACCTTACTGTTAATTTAAAGTCAAAATATTTTGTTTAAAAATTTTTTTCTTCTCTTTAATAAAATCTAAAAAAAATATCAAAGCTTAAAATTAACTTTCAGTTGGTCTTGCCGTCACATCCAGTGATTAAAATAAAATTTTATATGTTTAATATATATATATGTTTTACGAGCAAGTAAAACTAACTAGTCGACTAGGCAAGTTGATTTTATAGCGAAAAGAGAAATATGGTTGACGATGCGTTAAAAGGTCACGTACGAGCTCCTGAATTGTCGGAAAGTGGTAAAGTATAATCATACATCCATACATTCTAGCTACTGCTTTAACTACACCCCCCCCCTCTACATAGATATACAGAAGTATGCTCAGATAGGAGTGATAATATAAAATGTATATTCCTATATATACAGGAGGAGTCAGTGGAAAAAGGCTTTCTCGATCCGTCCATCACACAGATGCAAGTAGTCAACTTTACTGCCAGTCCAGCATCCCACTAGCTCAAAGTCTATTATCCTTTACTCCTAGCTTCTCTCAAGCATTATTATTACACGCCTACATTCATATTTATTTTGTTTTAGTCGCTTTGTAATCCGAGCTTTAATTACGTCGTCTGAGTGCATCAAATGTATAGAGCTTTTTTTTGGGGATTTGTTTTGATGTACAAGAACTGGTGGATTTTTTACAGAAATTAATTTGATTTTACTGAAGGAAATTATGATTTAAATTAGAATTTTGGATGAAAAAAATTTTTAAGGACTTTTTTCATGGAGCATTAACCTTCCTACAAAAAAGGTTCTTTATTATCTTTTTATATTTTTAATATTTAACCCAAAATTTTGTATTTTAAAAAAAGCCTTTTGTGTTTATTTTGAGTTTTTAATTTTGATCTAAAATTTTGACTAAACAATTGAAAATTCAAGAAATTGAAAAGGACCTTATTATTAATATTGAACTTTTTTATTT
>JZSA01006010.1:0-11587 GCA_000956155.1 Cotesia vestalis
TAATAATAATAATAATAATAATATTGATAGTGTTTCCAGGTTCAAAGGAAGAATCTTTTGATGGATCATATCTGGTGTTCATTTAACCGTTAACTAAAACGTGCGGCAAAGTAGACTCTCAATCGGGATGTTCACGTTTTTCCGACGAAAAAACTCCTGTCTCCGGGGATCGCTGTGTCCTGGATAGTATTCACATATGACGGACCGAGCTCTCTATTGATGGAACGGGAAACTTTCAATAGCGGTTTTCTGACGAGGATCAAACCCAAAAGAGTCGTCCCAGCTCTCAAACATGATTCATTGCTCGCTACATCGCTATTGATGCTGATGCGGGCAGACAACCGCCAACTGTCGTGTGAGCAAGTGCTTTTTCGGTAATTGCGATTTTGTGATTTCAAGTAAATTGCAATATAATTATTAATCATTATTTTTTAAAGGTTTTAAATAATCTATATTATTAAGTGTATCTCGTGAACTATTGACATTTTTATAGATATAAGCTCATCCCGATGTTACACTCATCAAGACCTTTCATTTGAGTACCCACATCCATTTTTCATATATTTATATATATTATATATATGTATATATGAAAAATATATGAAAAATACATGTGGGTACTTAAATGAAAGCTCTTGATGAGTGTAACATCGGGATGAGCTTATATTTTTAAAAACGTCAATAATTAAAAAAGTACAGTACAATTTAACCAAAGTCATTTTTTTATAAATCTAAATTTTATTTATTTATAGTTCACAAGTCACGAAAATCACATAGTGACTCCAAAGTTGCTAGTTTTAATTACTTAATTGGTAGTCCAGTCTCTTTTTAAAATAAATTTTTATTATTATTATAATTATTTAGATCTTACAATAATTTAAAGACTTTTAATATAGTAAAATGATAAAAAAAAATTTGTAACTTTTTAAATTTTAATTTTAGAGAAAAATTTTTGAAATAAAAATTGTAGAAAATTAAATTTAATTAAAAATTTTTTCTCAGATGAGTACTTACAAAGATAGACTTATCTTTTATCTAAATTATAACAAATACTATAAAATAATTTTTTTTTTTAATATAATTTTATATAATTGAAAACTCTAATATTGTATGTAGGTATATATATATACCTTTTTTTGATGTGGGAAGTTTGAGGACAGAAGATATATAACTGGAGCAAGTTATAAGCCCGATAGATTGTCCGGAAGTGGAGATACACACATAGAAACAAAGTTTTAAGAAAGTTTGGAAAGAGCTCCTCGCGGAACAATCAAAATCGTTTCACGAAAACGCGGGAACTCTGAACGAACCCAATTAAGGACAATACTGCCGAGCGCCTTTCCGGATGTCGGATTTCATTTCTTTTTCATCTATTTCTCCACCGGGCCACTCTATAACTGTACAGTATAACTCCACGCTCTTTTTCTTCCGTCTTATTTATTTTTATTTTTATTTTCTACTATTGCTATTGCTACTCCGTTTATTTATTTCTATTTTATTCCCTTTTTTCATTAACTTTGACGTAACGCTGAATACCGACGACTACAACTAAATGTTACATTTTTTTCTTCTTCGAGATTACGGCTTTTGGCTTTGATGCGAAAGCTATTTTCACTCTATCAATTATTGCTCAAGGGCTCACAAATCTTCAGATTATTCTTTGCTGCAAATCAACATAGCTCAAAGTATTTTTAATTAACATTTAATTAATTAAAAAAAAAAACTTAATATAATTTCAAATTTGTAACAATTTTTAAAAATATTTATTTCTTCAAAAATATTGACCATAAAAATTTTAATAACAACCAAAATTATTCAAAATTTAATTCTCTACAACTTTTGTTCAAACCACTTTTTTTTAAAATCATAATTTTAAAAACTACAGCAGTTTTTTCTTTCAAAAAATGAAATTTTTCCTCGGCAATAAAATCGAGTGATTTATTAAAAGCGAAATAATGTAATATAAAATATAAGTAATAAAATGTAGGATGTTGGCGGGAGGGGAGGGGGGTGTCCATTTGATATTTTCGCGAGATCGAGAACCAGAACTTGGGGAGGAATATGCTTAAAAGACGAGACACGTGTGAGTCACCCCGGTTTATGTTGTGCAGAGTATATTCTATCTATATGTGGAAGAGAAAAATAAAATTGAATAAAATAATAAAATTGTGTATTGAGATAACGAAAATAAAATTTCTCCCGTTAACCTTTGAGGGTCCTCGTAAACTTTTATTGCCTCTTTTTATTCCGTCTTCAATTATTCATTTATTGTCATTTAATTTTTATTTTATACCGTTGTGAAAAATTGATAAATTTGTTTGTGGATTTTCTCGGATTTTATTTTTTTGCATTCAAGGGTCGCTCAGTCAAATAATTTCCTATTTATTTAATCTTTTTTTGTTTAAATTATATAATAATTATATTCTTAGTATTTAAAAAATCATTTATTAATATTTAAAAAATATTTCTTAGTATTTAAAATTAAACCCAAAATTTTGAATATTGCACTTTTAAAAAAAATAACATTTTGCATTCATTTTAACTTTTGATCTTTGATCTTAAATTTTGACTAGAAAAAACTTTATATTTCCTAAAAAAAAATTTTTTATCTTTAAAATTTAATTAAAAATTTTGAATTTTACACTTTTAAAAAAAAATAATATTTAGCATTATTTTAACTTTTGACCTTTGATCTTAAATTTTAACTAAAAGATTAAAGATACAGAAAATATCATAAGCATTTTGATAAAAAATTAAAATTCCTACAAAAAAGTTTTCTAATAATTTTCCCAAAAAAAAAAAAATAATTTTTTTGAATAAATGCAATTCCGCTTTAATTTTGGTGAGTGAAAAATGAGTAAAGCTCTCCCGAACTGGAGAATAATTCCATATATCAGTGGAAACGGTTGAAGACTATT
The DNA here is from genome assembly GCA_000956155.1 of Cotesia vestalis. Classification (NCBI taxonomy): domain Eukaryota; kingdom Metazoa; phylum Arthropoda; class Insecta; order Hymenoptera; family Braconidae; genus Cotesia; species Cotesia vestalis. Next base: position 2,919 of record JZSA01006010.1, read on the forward strand.
TCGGACTAGTCAGTAGTTGGTTAAACTGTTTATCGGGGATGGAATTAAATAGGAAGTAGAAACAGATGTTGGAGCGCATCTGGATCGGTGGAGACGTGAGTTTGTCAGTGGTCAAGAGACAAAGCTGAGAATTATAGCTCGACCGATGTATCTTGGTTGGACATCTGTCCACTGTTTCCATTTATTATTTATCTAATATAGAAAATAAGTATAAATATAAATATAAAATGGCAGAAAATTTATAAAAATGAGATGGCTCATCCTGCAGCAGTATCACGTATTTATGCCGACGTTGCACCGGTAGATTGCATGACACATTCACGCGCACCTTACAGTCCCGAGCCACCGAGGAATATGAATTTTTACACCTCTGATTTATAGCCCCTACGAAATTCATGAGCATTGCTCGGCTCACCGGTCCTAGGCACTTGAGAAAAATTTTATGTTACATAATGTTCGCCTTAACGCGGATATCTATCACTTATTTTAATTTTCACACTTTTTTTTTTTTAATATATATTTACTTGTATGTGTTTGAGACAAAATGTGTGACGCTATAAATAACTTTAAGGTTTTTTTTAATTATTTAAAAATTTTTTAAGACTATTCTAAAATTTTTTTCAAGACTATTTTTAGATTTTTTTAAGACTACTTTATAGTTTTTTAAGACTATTTAAAAATTTTTTAAGACTACTTTAAGATTTTTTTAAAACTATTTTTAGATTTTTTTGAGACTACTTTAAGGTTTTTTAAGACCACTTTAAGATTTTTCAAGACTATTTTAAGATTTTTTAAGATTATTTAAAAATTTTTTTCAAGACTATTTTAAGATTTTTTTAAGACTCTTTATAATAATTTTCCGGAGCTGTCTTATTTTCATAAAAAATTCGAGAAGCAAATTTCAAAAATCTGCTCTTGGAATTTTTTTTTTTTTGGCGTCTTAAAAAAATCTTAAAATAATTTTAAGACGATTTTTTTTTTCACACAAATTATTTACAAATAAAAGTTGGATTAGTTTCTAAACTATTAAATTTAGAGAAAAATTTTTGGAACAGAATTACAGAGGATTTAATCTTAAACAATTTTTGTTAGATTAAAAATTTTTTAAAAATTAATAATTCATCAGAAGCGATAATTGTTTTTTGGACAAGATACATATTGATATTATTTGTACTTTTAGCACATCTTTCAATACAATATAATTCTCTAACAGTACAAAGTGGAACCTGAAACGCGACTAGGATAGAAGTAAGTCCCGGGTAGTCTTTGTGTAAGAAGCTAGTAGATGGTGGATGGTGGATGGTGGATCAAGTATAGTCCCTTTGCGATAGTATTATCCTCAAGGTGCCGGGAGGGTGATGGTAACTTTCCAACGAGAAGCATTAGTGGAGTGGACGAGACGGCATCAAATATGAAGATAGCGCTTCAGGGAATTTCGACGAGAACAAACTTCGGGCAAACGAATCTTACTACAGCCCTCTTGCTCTTGCTCTCTAGGAGTATATTGTATATAGCACACCAGGAAAGAGGACTCTGAAGAATCTTTGAGAATTCCCCCGTGACTGAAACGTCGGTATGTCGACTGGCGAAGAGAGACATTAATGTAGACACTAGTTTTGAATTCATAAAGCTTTCACGTTTTTCTCTGAATTAATTAAATCTTCACAAATATTTTATTTTTATATTGATTTTTTTTTCCTTGGCTGAGCTTATGGGGGCGGATTTTTAACGTGATTTGAATTCTAAAAGTCTTATATTTAATATAAATATATTAAGAAAACTTTTATGGAATTTCTAATTTTGTTTAAAAAAATTTTACGCAGGAAAAAATTACGGAGAATTAATTAATATTTAAAAAAATCGAAAAATAAGCTGCAATATTTAAATTTTTAAATGACTTGGCGATTGAATTTTAAATTTATTTGCTCACTAGTGAAAAGAGGGGATTTTGTAGAATTTTTTTAAACAAAAATTTTTCAAAAAGGAGCTACCTGAATTTTTTGGCGTGGCTAAGTGCAAATACCGCTAAACTTTCACTCAGAAAAAACGAGGTTCGAATCTCGGCCTCAGTATTTTTTTTTTTTATTTATATATAATAAAATTTGATAAATAATTTCATTTTCATATTAAAAATATTTCTTAAAAATTATTTTCCAGCTTTAAAAATTTTTCTCGATTCAAATTAATTTTCTTTAGTGCATAAATTGACAATTACAGAAAAAATCAACCTCTATCAAGCAATTTTTTAATTTTCGAGCAGTCAGCCGTCTTATTTGAATCTTATTTGACGTTCCGAGAAGGTTGATAAATTCCATTGACTTAAGTAGTCGCTTGTAGGGATGCCGCATCGCGTTTCGTTCCTTTGGAGTTGCAGGGTCGTCCTTGTCTTGAGGGCGACCCTCGACGCTCTTTCCGGCGACTCCTAAGGGGATCAACAGAAAGGGAGAGGATCCCTTGGCAGCAGGCGGCTTTTCTGGGCACCTTCGTCCTTTTCTCGTTCTGCAGAGCTTCCATTTCAATCCAACCCTCTTCTTTTCCTTTCATCTTTATCTCCATCTCCTCCCTTTCTGGGAGCTTTCTCGTCCTCACATTACAACTTGCGTTACGCTTAGTTTCATTGTCGTATGTTCGCCAGCTGAACCTCTGCAGCAGCAGTCTTCGTCCGCAAAACTCATCTCCGCTCGAACCTTTAACCGAGCTACGGCAGGACGAAAGGACGTGGCTCTTCATGACCCTCGGGTTAAATTGAAAAATTTTTTTACACCCACCAGACACGATAAAACCGTTTTATTATTCGATTAATATATCTCCAAAGTAATCTGATAGTCCCGGATTGATTTGTTTTCGTAAAATCGATTCTTATTTTATTTCCACTGTGATAATACTATTATCCGGTAATTTATACCCTCAGCTTTTACTTTTTACTTTTTATTTTTTTTTTTTTAATTCTCTGAATTGTCACTTTATTAAAATATTATAAAGTATAATTTTTCTTTATTAAAATATTATTAAAAAATTTTTTTTTACTTCACCTTAGAGATTATTATTATCATTATCATTAATAATAAATTTTTTTAGAAGATAAAAAAAAAAAACTAAAGTCGGGATTCGAACCCCGTTCATTCTGAGTAAAAGTTTAGCGGCCTTAGCTCTAAGCCACGCCAGAAAATTGAGGTAGCTCCTTTTTGAAAAATTTTTTCTTCAAAAAATTCTACAAAGTCCCCTCTTTTCACCTGTTAAAAAAAGAATTTGAAACTTAGTTTTCAAGTCCTTGAAAAATTCAATTTAAAAAAATTTTTTTTTTCTAGTACTTTTTAATTTCTAACTTTACAACTTGTTTACATTAAAACAGCTTATTTCACTTGCATTAACTGTTTATTTTCCAGTATATTAATCCTGTTTTAACCTTTTAGCAATTAATCAACAATAATAATGTACGGGGAAAGCACAGACCAGAGCTTAATAACTTTTAATTAAAAGCAAAAGTACTTGAATCTTATGGTAATTGGTGATAAATAGTTTAAGCCCCCAAGTAAACCGCCGGAATTATTTAAGTTGATACTCTTAACAGTAAGCGTTTGTTTTGAGAGTCAGCAAACCCGAGCTTAAAAGAGCGCCATAAAATCGGTGATTTTATTTATTTTCACCTTTCTCATATAAATATATGGCATAAGAAAGATCAATGAAGCAAAATCTATCGGATCTGATTTCACCGAGAAATTTAATAAAATCATCATTTATATTCACAAAAGTAACAGACTAAATCGTTTTAAAAATGAGATAAGAATAAGAAGATAATCTTGTTTTTTAGCGCAAGCTCCGAGTCACGATTTTTCGGATAAGAATACAAGAGTTCTGGTGCTGGAGGTGAAACCAGTCGAGGGTTATGGAGTTGAGGGTCGCACCCTCAACTGTCTCGTCTATTACAGCACCACCCCGTGACATTACGTTTATAGCTTGCTTATATATGTTATATATTATGTATTATGTATTATGTATTAGATGTGTTTTATACAAGTGTGCGCTTTTCTGCCAGCACAACTAGACCAGGAAGAACCCCAGGGTGACCTACATATCCTTCATCCCTATCTAAAGGACTCAGAGCCGAGTCACGTAATTTGTCCGCGGCGATTTCTAATAAAATTCGCATGCGTACGTCACACTCCCTGCAAGATCTCCGGTTAATGCCGTAATACCCTAATGTCGCTATAAAACATTCCCAATGTCTAATTCTGACAATGCGGATTAGAGATTTATTCTTTATTTCATGCACGTTAGTTTTTTTTGTTCGTTCAGAGTGATTTAGCTGTGATGAGGATTTTATTTAATTTTCAGTTGAATTATAAGCAGAAAAAAAAAAATTTGCTGATGAAAAAAAATAAAATTCAATGTAAAAAAAATTATTAAATTAATAAATTTATATAAATTTATTTTTATAATAAATTTATTATAAAAATAAATTTATATAAATTTATTAATTTAATAATTTTTTTTACATTGAATTTTATTTTTTTTCATCAGCAAATTTTTTTTTTTCTGCTTATAATTCAACTGAAAATTAAATAAAATCCTCATCACAGCTAAATAAATAAAAAAAAAATTATATAACAGTTTAATAAAACAAAATAAAATATACCTTGATTGAAAAGTTAATTCCAGGGATAAAATATTTAAAAAATCAAGCTTTGAAGGATAAATTTGGTCGGACATTGAAGACTGGATTACCGACCAGACACTTTGAAAGTTACCAACGGATTAAAAGTTAACTTATTTTTGCAATAGCAATAAATAAAGCAGTAAGATTCGTCGGAAGCGTCAGAGAATTGGAGTATTGGAGTATTCCAGGGGGAATTCGGAGTAAATCGTACGGTTGTCACGGCGTCGAGGGCCGGTAGGTGATCGGTGAATTACTGCGTGTACTAAAGCGAAATGATTGGCACAGTATCCACTGGGATTGATTTAATCCCGCGAGCACTTAGTAGACGTACTCCTGGTGCAATTGCAAGAACAATCTCCGCGGTTTATTTAATATTTAACAAAACTCTTGCATATTCCAGTTGTAACTATCCGCAGTATAAATAAAAGGATTGATTAATAGCTCCAGCAGAATAACGTCGATGAAAGTTTAACTCTATCAATGTTTCGGAATTTTAGATCCTGTCTATCTGTCTGTCTGTTTGATGATCCCTGTGCAAATTTAACTGACGCTAGCGGTATTTGATGTCGCTTAAGTAAACAGTAAAATCGGCGTTCAAGCACTATCTGCTATGCTATACTGCGCTAGTTTATCTACTCGACGTATTCCTGCTGAGGTTTACTGCCGTCAAATTTAGTTTCTACGTTTTCGGCTCACTCCTTTCGAGAGTGACTTACTGTAGGAGTTACGATGTAATTAACGAGATACTAATTACATCTTATGTAATGGATATCACTGTCAATTTTGGTGAGCTATTTTTCATTTCTTCTTTCAAATTTTCCGTTTTTATTCAAAGAATTTAATAATTTCTTTACTTAGATCTTTAGAACGTTAAAAAAAAAAAAAAAAAAAAAAAAAAAAAAAATTTAGCAATTAGTTGTTGATTAAAAAAAATGTCCGAGACAAAGTGAATGGAATGTTTTATACCATGGAAGATCTATCAGATTGGATGTCTATCTGGATCCGTAGGCCTTGGCACAGCCCTCCAATTTATTAAGTTGGTTTGATTTCTTCGGGGCAAAAGCTGATACGCCTCAACTTAATTGGAAGCGATCGAACTGCTAAGAGAACGGGTGAGTCTTTATTGCGTGGAATGCTGAGAAAAAATGAAAAGAAAAATCAACCGGGAAGGAAAAAAGGAAAAATGTGAAGCGATATGAACGGAACGATGGGGGCGGATGCTACTGACTGATTCAGCAATCAAAGGAAATGTCGAGCAGCTGCGGGCTGTGGCTGATGAGTAAACGACTCGACTCGGTATATCGAATCGACACGGGCGACCGCTGGAGCGTCTGCCTGTGACACAAGAAAATCCCAAAGAAGTTGTCTCTGTGTCTTGTCTTTTCTTCTACATAATACTTGTAATACGCTGCTCAGCCTTTCTTCTTCCCAAATCCAAATTGCTACTTCGCTCCTCGTGAAGGAAACTCGGGACAATACCCATATCGAGTTAATCAAACATGATTCATTTGATTGTCACGATAAAAAAAATTTCCAAAATTTACCTCCAAAAAAAATTTTTTTGATTAAAATTATCCGATTAAATTTCACAAAAATAAATATATCTTTGAAAATATTGACTTTAAAAAAAAAAATTTAAAAAACCAAAATTATTTAAAATTAAATTTTCTACAACTTTTGTTTGAAACTTTTTTTTCTAAAATCAAAATTCCATAAATTAATATCCAAATTTTAAAAATAGAAAAAAACAATTGATTAAAAAAAAAAAAAATAAATAAATCAAAGAAACATATTTAATAAACTCCCTAATTTCGAAATGAAGCCATCTAATAAAACTAAATGGCTCGATTCGTAAATAGCAATTACACATTGCTCAAGCATCCAGAGCATCAATATGTATATCAGCGCGAGTATGCATACTGATAATTAAAGTTGATTATTAAACCGCGGGTATGACGCGAGGCTAATGAACTTTGTCAAGATCCATACATCACCCGTTTTAATTGAGCTTGTAAAAACCCAATAAACTTCAATTACATTTCTGGGCTTTGTTATTTCTTCACTAACTCATTTAATTGTTTATTATTATTATTATTATTATTATTATTATTATTATTATCAATTATTAATCTCTTGATGGTTACTTTCCACTTAATTAACCTACTTAATACGAACAGTCTTTTTGTCAGACTTGCGCCCGATATTTTCGGCCTCTTCAATAGTGTCCGGGAGTTTGCAGCCCAATGTCTCGGGAAAAATTAATGAGATTATTCCTGCTGTCAATCCCATGCTTCCGAAGAGTATCAATGGTAGCGACTCAATAATTACTGCCTGCAAAAATAAATATTTATTATTTATATTTCTTCTTTTAAATAATTAATTATTTTAATTTCTTCTTTAAAATGATTAATTTTTCTTATTTCTTCTTCAAAATAATTAAATATTAAAATTTCTCCCTTAAAATAATTAATTATTGATATTTCTTCCTTACAATAATTAATTATTTATATTTCTTCTTTAAAATAATTAATTAAAAAAAAATTATAAATTTATTTACTAATAGCCGAGTTTGCGGCGCCAAGATGGAGCCAATGCGTCCAGTCATGCTGCAAATACTGAGCAAAAAATGCCTCGCTGTTGTAGGAAACATTTCCGCGGTGTAAACATAAACAGCGGCAAAAGCCATGGTGATGCAGCCTTTGCCGCTCATGTACAAAATAATCGGCGCGTAAGACCAGGAATCTAAAGAAAAATTGTTTAAAAGAAGTGAGTTAATTAAATTGATGAATTATAAATAAAATGATGAAAAGAAGAAATGACCTTTGGGTACAAACTGAATGCAGAGACAGAAAAGTCCGCTGAGAAGAAAAGAACCGGAGAGCGTCCGTTTACGTCCGACGTGATCGATAAGTACCCAGCTGAGAAAATACGCGGGTATCTCCACGAAAGAAACTAGAATGAAGTTTACATATTTATCCCCGGCAAACGCTACTGAGTTTAATGACAATCCGTAGTAGACAAATGTGTTTGTTAACCAGCAGAAACAACATCCAAGCAATCTTATCAGGAGTTTTGGTCGTGACAATGCTTCTAGTACTGATGATGAATTTTTAGTAGGCTCTGATTTCTTCTCTTGCTATTTTAAAAAATTATTTTTATGTTTTTTATGTGCAATAATGTAAATTACATTAATTAATTTAATTTTTTAGGTAAAAAATAAATGGATAAAAATTTCTGTACTCGTGTGTCAGCAGACACATTCTGCTCGTTGCCTCAACCTCACTCACAATCAAAAATCTTATCCATTCAATTAAATATATCATATATTATTATTTAAAACTCTAAATAATAATTTACAGCAAATTTTTTAATTTTTCTTCTTGAAAAAATTAAATTTTCGCAAAAATTATATAAAATTTGCTATTTTATTTAATTAAACTGTTAATAGATGGCGCCTCTGCAATCTTCCAACATAATTAATTTATTTTTAATTTTTTAAGAAAAAAAATATTTTTTCAATCTTTGCCACATTTTTCGCATTTAAAAAGAAAAAAAAATTTTTTAATTAAAAAAAAAATACTTACAGGATTATCAGAGTTCAATTGTCTGTAAACACTCATTTCGATGCTATTCCAGTTCAAGCCGTTGACTTTAGCGATTTTCTTATAAATATCCTCAACTTTGCTATATTTCTTCTTAGCGACCAGCCATCTTGTCGGGATTGAATTTATCAATGATTTTTATCATTTAATTATAAAAAAATTTATAAAACTAATTACCTGATAGACTCCGGAATTATCAAGGGTAAGAATATCGCCAGCAGACCGGGCGCGAAGAAAACGCGGATGATATTTCTCCATGACTTTAATCCCATTGCTGTCAATCCTAACAGCATTTCTCCCAGCGCGTAAACACAGCACATTATCGTGCCACTCAGAACTCGCCGTTTTTCCCCTGCTATTTCCAATACTGTAAATAAAAAAAAAAAAAAATACATTTATATTAACCTACC
>JZSA01006013.1:0-21731 GCA_000956155.1 Cotesia vestalis
ATATATATATGTATATATATATATATATATATATATATATATATATATATATATATATATATATATATATATATATATATATATATTTAAACGATATATATTTTGAAATCCTGTCATTTATTTTTATTATTATTATTATAAAAATGAAATCTACTTCCATTTCGGCTGCCGAATGGCCTTTTTTTTATTTCAAATTTGGAAGGTTTACCGAGCTAACCAACGTTCAGATTCAGATTCAGTAAATTAAAATACATAAAAGTCATACTTGATCCGGATCCACGAGAATTTTTTTTTGCTGTGACTGCAGTTTTTTGCAATTTTTTGCCGGTTTTTGGGTTTTTTTTTTTTTTTCATTTTGCTCAAAAGTGGAGGGTGACCGGGCCGATCAGACTTAAAATTCGGATTCAGCGGATTTTTTTTTTATATGCCAGTGTTATTTTTTAAAGAAATGTTTTGCCTGATTAAAAAAAAAGTATCAAGACGGAAGAAAAGTATTGAAAAGTATTGGTTTTCTAGTGTTTTATAAGTTATAACGGGTATTCCGACCTCGTGCGTTAGCGAGGCCGAAGTCCGGAATAAATAAATTTGGCCTACCTGCTGTCTTGTTGTTGGGCGCCAGGAGCTAAGCTCCACTGACGTCGTGTACGGCGTACTCGGACCAAAACTTTTCGTCGGGGTGGCGGGTGAAAGGTGCAATCTAACTTAAATAAGGAACTAGGAACGATCGACCGGGTATTTTAATTCGCTGAAATTCGATTATAAATTCTGATTTATTGACCAAACAACAAAAAAAAAATAAAAAAACAACAATTCCAATGATCGCCGAAATAACAATAATCAATATTTGCACGCCGCAATTAATTTAATTATTAGTAATTAAATTTCATAAAAGGGTAAAACGTCGCAAGAATTTAATTAACAATAATTGAATGTCTAAGGGACCACACAATCAAAATCGCAATTCAGCTATTAACAACAAAATCCCTGAACATAAACCAAAATCATACGCCGCAATTCATTTAGTTAATCATAATTAAATAATTCCTAAGAAAAAATTAACATACTTGTCGCAAAAAAAAAAGCAAACAAAAAAAAATTCTCTAATTCATAGTAAATAATTTAATTGAACAAATTAATCGTCGTAAAATTGCTTAATTACTAGTAATTATTTAGATTGACTTAAATTACTGTCGCAAATTTCTTAATTAGTAATAATTAATTACTTCAACAAATTAATCGTTGGTAAAATTATTAGTTAGTAATCATTGAGTAAATTAAAATAAATTACTGTCACAAAAAAAATTCCTAATTAATAATAATTAATAAAATTCGACACCTTAGTCGTCACAAATTTGTTTGATTACTACGACTTAACTGAATTGGACCAATTAATCGTCGCAAGAAATTGTTAATTAATAAGAATTAATTAAATTAATCCATAAGTATTCTTGATTCATAGGATACCGTCGTAATAACTGTAATTATCTATGATAATTATTTGAATATCAAAAAAATAAGCGTCCAAAATTTCAGTTTAGTTAGCTAAATTTTTTCAACACACAATCATTCCCCGGCACATTATCCGCACGACCGAAGCTCACTAATCGGGATTATGACAGTGACACATAAGAATGTAACTAAGCACTACAACAATTAGCATCGGTACACGAAATACCTCGTGGGATAATCACCAAAATAAATGCAAGAGAAAAAAAAATTAATTAAGAAATTAAAGAAAAAAAATTAGTAATAAAAAAAAAATTAAGTTACTAGCACTCTTTCGTGCGAGTCGGTGAATCCCACGAGATTTTTCCCAGAGACGAGACCACTTACCCTGGTAGACAGCGTCTTTTTCCTACACAATTAACAGCAACGAGAAATCGTCCTGGCTTAGTCGCCCCGGCTCTGTCGTCCCCGGCTTCCACGTCGAATAGACTCTCGAGCTGCAGCACGGCGATGTATGCAGGAAAGATACAAAGACTAATCCAATAACGGCAATTGCGTCGGTCACAGTAGTTGACAACTCAACCCACGTCGTAAACTATTAACTTTTATTGTTGTTTTTCTTCTTTTTTTTCTTTTTTTTTTTAATAATTAATAATGAATAATTAATAATTAATAATTAATAATCACCACCAGCAATAAAAATAAACCAATTGACAAAAAAAAATAATTATCCGACCGAAACAACGCTCAGCAAACTCAAACTCAAAAAAAACAACTAGCGTCCGTTTTTCTCAGCGGGAACACGTGGAAGACCGAAACGTGGCTTTGTTGGTGCCCGCCTGGTTGCACTCCCCTCTCTCTGGGCCCTTGGTCCCTTTAACGCTCCAGAGATGGCGCTGCCTGTTCAATTTTCCAATATCGACGTTTCCTTTGATTTATTTATTGGCTGGAGCATTGGCTCGTTCAACCGCCAGCTCGATAACTCCGCGCCTGCGCCGCTCGCTCAGCTCCGTGAACTGACCAGTCCATCGTTTGACCCTCGGGTCAGCTTTCCGTCGTCGGTAATTCTCTTGGGGTTGTCCCACGTCGATGATGCTCGTCAATGATCCTCTTCTCGGGTAAAATGGCCGTCGTTTAACGTATCGATACAAGAATTCCTATCTTAAAACTAACTTATTATCTAACTTAGGATAATGACTCGCAATTTGAATTTATTTCGCGCGCAGTTGAGCTTCGATCGGTTTTTTTCCCACGCGAGGGCGACTCGGTCGCAGCGAATCCAACCAATGACCTGACGAATAACTGGAAACTTTTTATTCAAAATAAAATTAAATTCAAAACTAATAAAAAAAAAAAATTAAACAACTTATTAACAGGTGGCGCTAAAAGCGGCCTGTTACAAAGTTTGAAAGTTCCATTAACAATACAAAAAATTGTTTTTTCATTGTTAGATCAGCATTCAGAACCAATAGTTTACCAGACAGTGGTTCCAGCAGTGCTAACAACACGTTAAGCAGGTCACTACGTAACGATCTCTTAGTTGCTGCGGATAGTGTCACTAATGCTATGTCTACTCTTGTACGAGAATTGAATTCAGGTAAGGTTTTTCCGGTTATCCTTTACTTTCATAAAACCAGAACAGTTAGTCTATCCATTTATTTTGATAGCGATATATTTTCCATTGGCGATATTTCAAACCATACCCTTGATGATGAAGTAGTGATTCATTTTCGATTTGTCATTATATGTTAATTTTATAACGTAAATCCGTTATTATAACTTAACTTAAAAGAGAAAATCGTATAAAAAGAATGTTTTCAGAAATAGGAACATAAAATTGTGATACTGATGAATTTGTCATTCAATTATTCAGTAGCTTGAAATTTACTTTATTTTTTCACTTGAAATTTAAAAATCTAACTATTAAAGCCGGTGTTATGTTGCAATTTTATGAAAATTTTGTCATAACAGGTTTCATTTAATCAAATACTCATCATATAAGTCATAAGTCATAAAATATAATTACATGTTAGTAATACCAACCGCAAAACTGAATTTTCGAGCTATAGTTAATAGGGGGGGGGGGTAAAATTAATGGTATCTGGTCAGCTATATCGCTGTCCAATTTTAAAACAAAATAACTGCTAGATTTTGATATCTAATTTTTTTAAAATTGCTGCATTCCTTATAACTTTAAGACTTTAATTTCAAGTACTTTTTTTCTCTATATTTATGTGATATTCCGTACCAAATCGACCCCTTTTGAACCTAAGCCCTTTAGATTTTGCTGAAACTTTTCCATCCTTTTCTACCCTTCGAAAAACATTTTTAAGAATTTTTTCAAATTTTTTTGTCCAACCTCAAAAAAGTTATGAATTTTTCAAAAAGATGGCTTTTTGACTTTCAAATAGCAATAACTTTTTTAGAAATTGACTTATGGGTATCTTTTTTTTTCTAATTTTTTAACTTCCCGCTAAGAAAATCAATGATTTTCAAAAAATCGGGAAGTTATTGGTTTTACCCCGTTTTGAAAAAATCGAGTTTTCATCAGATCTCGACGTTTTGAGGTCCTAGGAAGCTTCCCTGACTATTCCTGAGAGGGTGTGTGTGTGTGTGTGTGTGTGATACATTCCTATCAAATATATGTTTCATTGTTTTTTTTAAGGTTCCTTGCCGTTTAATAGCGAATTAGAAAATGCACAATCAAACTCAGCATCCCAAGTAAGCGCTGCAACTCAATTACCCGTTATAAACGATGCATTGCGACTGTTGAATCAATCGCCGATTTCTCCAAAAAAATTGAATGATTATCAATTTTTAAATAATAAAATAAATCAGATATCTGACAGCTTAAAAAAATTTTTGCTCTCAGCTGCCGATGAAGGAACGATCAACGGCGATGGTACAAATTTTCGCTCCTTAATTAAAATCCTGCATGACAAATCCAATAATGAAAAAACGAATCAGTCTTCAAAAATACAAATTTTAACATTGTAACCTGGAAAATGTAGTGAAAGACCTATTTGTAAAACTATGAATACATCACGACATTTAACAAGGGTAGCAAGAAAGTTGGTTGAAGGGTCTACTTTCAACACCTGAATCAAAATTAGGTAGGTATAGCGTAGAATTGATGTTTCTGGTACATCTGATGACTAAATTACTTACCATTATATGTATAGAGAGGACAATTACTCATCACATGTTATAAAGGTTGAGACTTTTTACAACGGTGATGAGTAAAGTGCTTTGATGGCCGGTATGAAAGACTTTGTTTCAGTTTGAAATAATGATAGTAATCGAGCACACCTCCAAAAACGACTAGTTCTCTCTAATTTAAAAGAACTATACCAATGTTTCCATGAAATAAACCCAATAGAGAAAATTGGATTTTCGAAATTCGCTTCTTTACGACCGAAACATTGTGTGTTAACAAGAGCAAGTGGAAAACACACCATCTGTGTATGTACGATCCATCAAAACTTTAAGTTGATGATGCTTGGTAATTATCAAATTAATTAATATTTATAAGTGTGTGAATTATCTTTTTATTTAATAACTTTTCTTTCAGGTGCAAATCTTCGTTCTTTATCAATAAATACAGAAAAGCCCATAAAACGCTATAGTGATTGTTTGGACATGACAATTTGTGAGATTCCATCGGTGCAATGTTATTTGGCTCGATGTAACAACTGTCCAGTGGTAGATGAGTTGAGTAACATTCTACTAACATGGTTTCAGAATCAGGAGATCGAGAATATAACGTATAAGTATTGGATATCAAAAACAAGAAGTATTTTGGAAACTTTTATGAAGCCCTACAGAAGAATTTGTTGAAAACTTTTGTAGTGAACTAAAAGTTCTTTTACCTCACTCATTTATTGTTAAAGAACAAGCAAAATTTTTAAAAACATTGAAAGAAACACGAAAACCAAATGAATTAGTCATTATTTCTGATTTTGCAGAGCATTATGCGTTCGTGGTACAAAATGCAGCATCTGGTTTTCACTGGAATAATAACCAGACAACACTTTTTCCGTGATTATTTATTGCAAAGTAGATGATGAACTTGAACAGAAAAGTTTAGTAATTATTTCAGACTGTAATAATCACGATGCCGTTGCTGTTCATTTTGACATCAAATTATCAACTGATTATGTAAAAAGTCTTCCTGAATGCTGTAACAAGAATTGTTATTTTTCTGATGGAACTCCTCAACAGTTCAGAAACTTTTAAAATTTTGTCAATTTATATTATCATAAAGATGATTTTGATATTTTTGCTGAACGGCATTTTTCTGCGACAGCCCATGGCAAAGGTCCGTGTGATAGAATTGGTGGCACGACCAAACGACACGCAGCAAGAGCAAATCTCCAACTTGCAGTTGATAAACAAATAACAACACCGGTAGAATTTTTCGGATGGGCTTCTAATCCGACTAACTTACCAAATATCATAGTTAAGTTTTCTCCAAAAGAAAATTTTAATAGAGCATTAACTGATTTAAAAGACAGATTTTTGAAAACGAAACCAATGGTAGGATCTCAACAACTACATTGCATAATTCCAAACAAAAATGGTTGTTTGTATGTTAAAAAATTTTAAACTCTAATAAACACAGAATTTTTAAAATATTAAAACGCCAGAGAGAAAATTGATAAATAAATTTTTGTATTGTTTTTGTCAAATCATTGGATGTTAACTATATTAATCATTAAACTTACTCATTATATTTCTAAATCAAGTCTAAAAATTGAGAATATTATATTATAAAATCGTTAAATTTTATTTATTTTGTGATGGAAATAAAGTTCACGGAAAAAAAATTTTTTCCTTTTTTTAAAATTTTTTTTTAAATAAATAAAAAAAATATAAAAAAAATCGACCCACTCCGGGATAAGTGGAGATAATTTTCAAATTAATTGAAATTTTTTTTTGAAAAAAAAAAAAATAAATGGCGAAATTCGAAAAAATGACGATTTTACTAAAAAAAAAAAACCGATTATTTTATATAATCGATCACGTTAATTTTGAACTTCCCGCTAAAAAAATCGAAGGTTTTAAAAAAATCGGGAAGTTCTTGGTTTCACCCCGTTTTTCAAAAATCGAGTTCTCATCAGATCTTGACGTTTTGAGGTCCTAGGAAGCTTCTCTAACTATTCCCGCGATGATGTCCGTATGTCTGTATGTATGTGTGTGTATGTGTATGTGTGTGTGTGTATGTATGTATGTAACCCTTTTATAACTTTTGATCGCGGTTGGCGCCATTCGGAAGGGCTTGACCAAACTTAGATTTTCAGAAAATTTGAACCGATTCGGACCGGTAGATTTTGGGGAATTGCAAAAAAACCACAAAAAAAAATTTTTTCGAAAAGTGGTTTTTTTGGAATAACTTTTAAACGGCTCCACCAATTAATTCCAAAAGCTAATCAGCTCTTAACATTAAAAAACCGTGTCGAATGCCGCCAGTTCGGTTAAAATCGGTTCATTCGTTCGTGAGTTATCGTGAACGAAAGAAACCCGAAAAAAGTGTTTTTTCGGGTTTACTCCGAAATTTTCGATTCGATCAATTAAAATCTGAGAATTACTTATAAGGATGATAAAACTGCGTCGAAAGCCGCCAACCGCGTGAAAATCGAATGATCTATCCAAAAGTTATTGCGATTTAAAAAATAGTGATTTATGAAACTTCTATCAGACTTTTGAGCTGGGAGAGCTTAAATGCATTAAAATATTATCTCTCCGAACTCAGTGAGCTCAAAATATTACATAAATTATATTTTGAGCTCAAAAATCTCAAAAATGTCATAAGTACAATTTTAAGCGCTCAGGTATGGAATTAGCGGGAAGTTGCAGGGATGGCATTTAGGGTGAACCGTTTTCCTAATTTTTTTTCGTGTATTTGTTCGAAAAGTTCATTCAAAAATAAAACGGTACCTAAAAGTCAATTTATAAAAAAGTTACGGCTATTTGAAAATAAAAAAAGCCATTTTTTTGAAAATTTACAACTTTTTTGAGGTTTGACAAAAAAATTTAAAAAAAATTCTAAAAACTGTTTTTCGAAGGGTAGAAAAGGATGGAAAAGTTTCAGCAAAATCTAGAGGGGTATAACCTAGATGGTGGGAGAAAGGACGGGGCAAGTAGGGAAAGGGACTAGTGGATGGAGTAAGGACGGTCTGGAGAGGGCTCAGAGGACAGGACAAGGAGGGAAGGAACAGCGGCTACCTACTCTTGTACTTTTATAATCGCCTGATTAGTCTAGTCAACAAGTACCTTTTAGGTCAAAATTATTGAGGTGTCATTCGATTCGTTATCACATGTAGAAAGTTTTTGAAAAATTCGAAGATGCGCTCGCAAAAATTACAAAAGTTATAAACAATTAACAAAAAAAAAGGGGGGTTTAGTTTTTTGCTCATATCTCAAAAACTATTTTATCGCAATTTTTCATTAATCTATGCATTACTTGATTAACCATTTTTCATAGCTTGTACATCAATATTGCAAGTGAGATAATTGTTAAACTATGAATCTCAAACTTTTTTTTACTTCAGAGAGCTATTTTTCAACGACCACAGAATGGATTCCCGTAGGTAGAACTAAACAATTGTTAATCCCCACTTTGTTATTAACAATTTACGTCGGTGACAAATTGAAAAGTTAAATAAATCCTGTAAAAAATTTTTTTTTCGGAAAATTACTTTGATTCGTTTTCCTATTAGCATAAGTGATTTAAGAATTATTTTTTATGATTTTTATCATTTATTATTTAAAAAATTGTTATAAACAAATTTGTCAATTATCAGTAATTTGAAAATTTTCTTTGAATTCATAATCTTCAATGCAAGTTATGATTTTAAAAAAAAAAGAAAGGGAAAACGGTTTTGTTAATTAACAATTTTTTTTTCCTACTTGCATTTAATGTTGAGGAATGATGTTTTTTTTTAAACTATAATTTATCTATCTCTTTGATGGCTAAAATAAAAATCTGATTATTTTTTAATTTCCATTGTTTATTTATTATGTGTAAGGGCATTCTTAGAGCGGTAGCGTAAACGGTGGAGGTTTGGACTAACAGTTTGAAAAATACGCAACGGAGGTTTTAATTCCGTTGATTTACTTATTCATATGGGACGTTTTCGACGTACAAACTTACCACGCCTTCGTTTGAGACTGACGGATTTTTAGTGTAGATAGATGTACTTACTACTTGCTGGATTATTTCTTATCACTGGATCAGTGATTCCAGGGGCTGCTGTTGGCGCCTCTTTTTTGATTGGGCCCTTAGGTTAGTTCTTGCAGCAGGTGGAGTAGGATGGATTTGGGCTGCTTATCTTAAGGGCTTCTTATTTAATGAACGAAAATAGCTGATTTTCCTTCTTTTTAAGATTTATTTATAAACACTAAAACTTCCACCTTCACAATTGTATTTTTCATGTAAATTATATTGAAGAATTTTATTTATTTTTAGCTAACGTTCTCCAGTCCCCCGTAGGGTAAAGTGCGCAAATCTAGCTTTTTGTCCCTTTAAATAAACTTAATGGCCGGATTCTCGCCTAAGTGCAGAGCAAATTAGAACTTTGAGAATCTAACTCTCTACGATTAATTTAATAAGTAATACGTGGCCTGCCGGTTGAACCGTGTCTGAACTCGTTTCAAGTGCAGCGCAAATTAAGATAAGGGACTTTCAAAAGGCACGGGCCCGTCAAGTTAAACCCGGAAGTCGAATTAACTAGCGAAGACAAGGCGTTGGCTTATGCTCGCCTTTTTGAAAACTCGCGGTGCTGAACTTTCAGAAATCCCCGCTCGTCAACCAGCAGTCGCGTAGTTCATATTTTATCGTGGCTTTTGTGTATGAAGAAGTCTTCCATCTGCGCGGGCGATTTAAATTTAGAGAAAAAAAATTTTGGGGTGAACAATTAAATAAACAATTAGTTACAAACAATTACATTTTTTCGGTATATTTTTTTTCTTACTCTATACTATGAAACACAAACAACTAACTATTTTTTCTTCATAAAAAAAATTTATATATATTTTTTATTGAATTTTAAAAATTATTCCCTTCTATACTCCATTGGTCTCACCTGATTTTTCATCTTTAAACTAATTATATCTTGTTAACTAATTGAAATACGATAGAAAAAGTCAAGATTTAATCATTCTTTATTAATTAAAAGATAAATTAAGCCCAAAATTCATGATCTTAACCCATTATTTATTCAATTTATACCTTTTTTTAAAAGAAAAAGTGCTGAAAATTTTTTTTTTGTTTTATGTTTGATCATCTTGTAAACCAATTGCAATACGTCAAAAAATGCCAAGATTTAATCGTTCTTCATTAATTAAAGAATTAATTAAGCCTGTTACGTGTGAGCTTACTTTCGAATCTGTTACATTTCACGTATCAGACATCCGGATTAGCTCAGCGTTTCCAGAAATTTACTTAAATGTTCTAATAGGGAGTAGGTCGCTCAGTAAATGAAGAATACCGGTGAATTACGTTAATAATTGTTTATTAGGAGTCCCTAAAGCATGGAAGTAGCCCAGAATGGCCCTGAGAGTCTCTTTTATAATCTAATTCTTCTAAATAACTACTATTCCAATTACAATACAAAGATCTGTTAAGCTGCAGAAGCTAATAACTCTATTACAGAGAGAGATGCAACGACAATGAGAATGAGAGTCTTATTTCGACTATAGATTCAATATCGGTTTATTCGGACTCAATATGAACTTAGATAGGCTAAACGACTGACAAACTGACTGTTAGCAAGTGATACCTCTGCCTGAAACCGGCGGGTTCCTATAGATCAGTCGCGAACGTTGTCCCGACTAGAAATTTAAAAGTAAAACCAATGGGGTCCACATTGGGATCCCCTGTTGGGGCCCCACATTAGGATGTAACGCAAAGACCAATGGGGTCCTCATTGGGCGATCCCTCTTGGGCCCCAATGGGGAAATCCCCATCAAAACCCAATCTAAATTTTGGAAAAAAAATAGTATAATTCTTGAAAAAATTAAAAATAATTTAGGATCAGATACTAATATCATATTTGAAATTATTTACGATTTTAATTTGCATTGAAATAGACTTATCGATTGAAAAAATCCTTGGGGTTGGTCGGGCTCAAACTTAGGTCCTTAGCGTCGTCAGTCCTTCACGTTACCGCTGGTCCAAGCAGGAATACTTAAGAGAGCAATACTCATTTTGTATACATCAACTCAATCGGTTGACTGTGATATACTTTATGTTATAATTATGTTTAGCTTCAAGAATATATTTTTATTTATTTAATTAACTGACTTAAAAATACAATTTTGTAGAGGTTTTCTGTTGAAAACGAAAATTTTTCGGGTAAAAAAATTTTTTTCAAAAATTTGAATTTTTTGAAAATTTTGATTTTTCCTCTATGTGGCATTTAACGCGAATTTGAACGGTTTTCAGAATTTTTTATTTTTATCTACTGGGTGCTTTACCTTACTTAACGGTTAATTTTTATTTTTATTTCTATTTTACTTGCAACAAATATATACAACTAATATAAGTACACAGTAAAAAATTTTCCGTCATCGCGTCAAAAATTCACCGTGTCAAATATTTTAGTGTCAAATATCTAACACTTTTTTATGTCAATTTCACATAATACAATTGTGTAATTAGTTCCCATTTTTTCCAACACAAAAAAAGTGTTATCTTATAAAAAAGTAACATTTCAAAAATGTCATTATAAAATCAACATTTAAGTTGTGTTGATTTTACATAAACATGTGCCAGAAACTGCTCTCTACTTTTTTAGGCGAGATAATCGTCGCAATCTTGTACATTCCACATCTCATGTCATATAAACATCGAAAAAATTTTGTTTTACAAAATTTTTTTTTTGTTAAAAGTATATTTAAAAAAAACTCAAAAATGATTGTTAAATTTAATGTTTTATTGATGGAAAGTGATTTGAGTGTATCAACCGTAAATGTCAATTTAATTTAGTGTAAAATATTTTTAATAAAAATAATTAACTTCCAAAGCCTATATATTTTTTGTTGAACGTTTACTTTCTTCAAAATAAATAACAGTTTTTTAATTAATATAATTATTTTACAATATTGTTTAGATGATATTGAAATTGGTGAAATTGGGCAGCCGATTTAAGAAGATTTCTTTGTATTTAAGAAATTATTTCTTAAATATCATTTATTAGTGTTTAAAAAATATTTCCTAGTATTTAAGGGGTTAGGGGTAGTCAGAGACAAGAAAAAATAAGAATTTTCAGTAATTTTTTTTGCTATTAAATCATGTTATTTTACAAAAGTAATAATATGGCATTATTACACAATGTTTTGACTCGAAGTCACAAAAATTTGAAAAAAAAAAAAAATTTATAATTCTCAAAGTTATAGCTGTTTGTGTTGACCCAGTTCCAAAAAAAAGGTCTCTGCGGCGACTATCATAAGTCCTTGGAAATTCATCTAAAATCAATCCTCATAATAAAAATACATGAGAGTGTGAAGTTAGTCAATAGTCGAAACTCGCAAAAAAATGGGACCTGATTCCTTATTGGTCAAAATTAAGGCGTGTGTGTGTGTAACCCTTTTATAACTTTTGAACGGCTTGACCGATTTGATCGCGATTGGCGCCATTCGAAAGATCTTGACCAAACTTAGATTTCCTGAAAATTTGAACTGATTCAGACCGGTAGATTTTGAGAAATTGCAAAAAAACTACAAAAAAAAATTTTTAGAAAAGTGGTTTTCTTGGAATAACTTTTAAACGGCTTCATCGATCAATTTCAAAAACTAACCAGCTCTTAACATCAAAAAACTGCGCCAAACGCCGCCACCCGACTAGAAATTTAAAAGTAAAACCAATGGGGTCCACATTGGGATCCCCTGTTGGGCCCCACATTGGGATGTAACGCAAAGACCAATGGGGTCCTCATTGGGCTATCCCTCTTGGGCCCCAATGGGGAAATCCTCATCAAAACCCAATCTAAATTTTGGAAAAAGAATAGTATAATTCTTGAAAAAATTAAAAGTAATTTAGGATCAGATACTAATATCATATTTGAAATTATTTACGATTTTAATTTGCATTGAAATAGACTTATCGATTGAAAAAATTCTTGGGGTTGGTTGGGCTCGAACTGGGGTCCTTAGCGTCGTCAGTCCTTCACGTTATCGCTGGTCCAAGCAGGAATACTTAATAGAGCGATTCTCATTTTGTATACATCAACTCAATCGGTTGACTGTGATATACTTTATGTTATGATTATGTTTAGCTTCAAGAATATATTTTTATTTATTTAATTAACTGACTTAAAAATACAATTTTGTAGAGGTTTTCTGTTGAAAATGAAAATTTTTCGGGTAAAAAAATTTTTTTCAGAAATTTGAATTTTTTGAAAATTTTGATTTTTCCTCTATGTGGCATTTAACGCGAATTTGAACGGTTTTCAGAATTTTTTATTTTTATCTACTGGGTGCTTTACCTTACTTAACGATTAATTTTTATTTTTATTTCTATTTTACTTGCAACAAATATATACAACTAATATAAGTACACAGTAAAAAATTTTCCGTCATCGCGTCAAAAATTCTCCGTGTCAAATATTTTAGTGTCAAATATCTAACACTTTTTAATGTCAATTTAACATAATACAATTGTGTTTTTAGTTCGCATTTTTTCCAACACAAAAAAAAAGTGTTATCTTATAGAAAAGTAACATTTCAAAAATGTCATTATAAAATCAACATTTAAGTTGTGTTGATTTTACATAAACATGTATAAGAAACTGCTCTCTACTTTTTTAGACGAGATAAACGTCCCCATCTTATACATTCCATATCTCTCATATAAACATCGAAAAAATTTTGTTTTACAAAATTTTTTTTTTGTTAAAAGTATATTTTAAAAATACTCAAAAGTGATTGTTAAATTTAATGTTTTATTGGTGGAAAGTGATTTGAGTGTATCAACCGTAAATGTCATTTTAATTTAGTGTGAAATATTTTTAATAAAAATAATTAACTTCTAAAGCCTATATATTTTTTGTTGAACGTTTACTTTCTTCAAAATATATAACAGTTTTTTAATCAATATTATTATTTTACAATATTGTTTCAATGATATTGAAATTGGCAGGTATCTATCTGGAAAATTTATGAAACTTACGAAAAAGAATTTGTTATTTTTATTGATTATTTCATGTAAATAATTATTTTACTATTTTATAATAAAACGGTAAAAAAATGTCCTGTTGCTACAATGTTTATTTTATCGAATTATTAATTAATCCCTTTATTGATACAAAAGTTCCACATATTTGATAACTTTTGAATGTTTTTCATTGAAAATAATTGATGTTAAGCGTTATCAATCTAGGGAGATCACTTCTTAACATTTTATTGTGTAAATATTCGACACTTACAAGTTTCAAAAATCTTCGGATGAACCATGGATTATTTTGACATAAGTTTATGTAACATTTGACACAAAAATGTGTTATTTTTTTAACATAAAACATTTATGTTAAAATGACACAAAATTTATGTTAAATTTTTTTTGACATATATTTTTGTGTTAAAAATGACGCAAAATTTTTTACTGTGTACACACGTATTTGGATGATTGTTTTATATCTAAATGAACGATTGGCTAAATTTACAGATTATTTATAAATTTCGCAATCCCGTTTTTCAATAGATCTCAGATAAAATAAACTATTATTACAATATGCCGTGTCAATCATTTATTATTTCTACGTTGGGTTTTCCCAATGAGGCCCCACTGAAATCCCAATCGAGAAAAACCAGCAAGAATTTATTATTTTGACGTTGGGTTTTCCCAATCGGGTTCCCATTGGGTCCTCATTGGGTTTTACCAATTGGGCATCCCCCGTCGAAACCCAATGGGGTCCCAATGTATGCTTTGGGCATTCCCAAAGTAATTTCTAGTCGGGGTCAAACGCCAATATTCCTATGCGAAGCTCAAGTTGTTCCACCCGCGGATCCAGGGAACTGCTTTCTGTTTCCTAGTCAGCATAAAACAGTATTAATGCGCCTGACGGTTCCACGAATTCCGCGCCTTACTTCTTTGTTCCATGATAAAACTGTTCCATCAGCGCCACGTGCAGTTTCCCTGATCAAGCTGTTTTGTCAGCGCCACGTGCGGCTCCAACCGATCGCAACTCGCGGTTTCCGAGAATTTAGCTGATACTACGGAAGGAGATACGATTCTCTAATAAACATGACCAAGGTGGTCAGTTAAATATCAAATAACCGTTAATAACTTATTCCAATATAGACGGGCGCATAGGCCTACTGGTCACAGGCTTCCCCCACTGGAAAAAGAAAGCCATTCTCCTGAATAGCACAGATGTATGTATCTTGCCAGATTTTAAATCTCCCGGTTGATATTTATGATTCACGGTAGATACTCGCTTTCTTATCGTCGTTGCATCTTCTTACTTAACCTAACCTATAGATCACCCTGAGAGAACCTCTACACTCTTGATTATGTGTATATCCTTTTGTGTATTAATTACAATAATTTTTATGACCCGACAAAAATGACGATAATATAGTTGATGAACTGGATAATTAGATGCGCATCGCCCGATAGTTCCAACTGTTGTCTGCCACCGTTGGCTGTTGTCTCCTCTTGTTGGTCCTCTTGATGTCGATAGTCATTTCAATTGCCTCTTGTGTACTATTTTTCTGCTCTGAACAGGGGTCCCCAATGCTGATGACCGCTGCTTCCTGAATTGGTTTTGGCTGTGGATTCTTCGTATCGTCGTGAGAAATAAACATTATCCCTTCGTTTTTGGTGTCGTCCTCGGTTTACACACCCTTCCTCGGTTTTTTTTTTTTTTTATTTTTGAATATAATTATATATATATGTGTGTGTGGAGTAATCTATTTAATATTTTACAATTCATAAACATTGCAAAGGAGATCATAAAAACTAAATGAAAACAATAATACACTTAATTGCTTTTAATGTTTATTCCACTTAAGAAATGTATCCATGATGGCGGGTGAAACAGACGCCCAAGAGACTAATGTCAAAACTTTTTAGTGTCATTCAAATTTAAAAGTGCCAAAAATTGTGATTTGTATCATATGTGAGAGTGTATATCATCCGAATGATTTTAATCGATTAAAAAAAGGAAAATACATCAGTGAAATGTTTGTGGTCCTTGGAACACATGATGTGGAAAGTATAACCTCAAAAAATGACTTTGAAAACATTGAACTAAGTGAAGATGCACGAAAAATCATAACACAAACGAAACTATATGAGAAAGATAAAATAAAGGAAGATCTGCAAAATAACATTTCTCTAAATAAAACAAGAGATGCAATGTTATTAGATGAAACTGTTATAGAAGATGAGTTGGCTTTGCTTAGGGTGGACAATAATTTTTAAAACAGCTAAATCGAGAACTTGTTGATAAAAATCTATTGCTGAAAGAACTAGTGAATATTTAACTAAAACATTCCAGTTTTTCAAAATTAGCATTAGGACTAGTGTTGTAACATCGAAGTCGATTAATCGAACAATCGATTGTTGATGCTTCGATTGTAAATGTTTTGCAATCGATTGTGAAGGGTTCGATCAATCGAAAAAAATCGATTTTGTTTTTTCAAAACGATTTTTCAACATCGATTTTTTCGAAAAAATTATATTTATATAATTTTTTTTTGCAAAAACTATTATTGCTTGATTTTTTAACAATGAAGGATTGATTTTTAAGCAAAAATATAAAATCAACTCTAGTCAACGAGAGAACTTTTTTATTTTAATGATTATTCATTATTTCAAACAATCGATTTTCACAATCAATTATCGTAGTTTCGATTGTACAACTTAAACGTTGTTCATAAAAAATCGATTATTGTAAAAAAATTTTTTCTTAAATAAGAATAATATGAAAAAATATTTTTAAAAAATTTCATTGCCTTCTATGATTTTTGTTATTCAAATAATGATTAAAAAACAGTGATAAAACTGAAACAAATAAAATAACATGTTACAAAATAAAAAATGTAAATTAAAAATTCATACTTTTCTTGCGAAAATAACAGTATTGTGTGATTGAATTTTAAGTGAAAAACAATTTTTTCATCTTTTGGCGCTGTCAGTATGTTAGATGGCTCCACTAGAAAATTCATTTATCGAAGAACGGTAAGTTTTTAGATGTCTTTGCTGACAGATTCATCAATGAAATATATATATATATATATATATATATATATATATATATATATATATATATATATATAAGTATATATATATATATATATATATACACACCATATCGACGATTCGTCTCAAATTCAAACAGTTGAATTTTCTTACGGTGTATCTGTTACGATTTTGATTATTTATTCATGATATAAACAATTCAGGTAAATAAATTTTTTAATTTAATAAATTTGTCTAAAGAAATATCAGATGTTATATTTTTACATGTGTCGTTGGTATAAAATCTAATGGATAATTAACTTGTTATCTTATTTATTATTTATCGTATTCATTTGTTTTCCAGCACATATGAGTAGCAATAGTCTCATTTGGAAGCATTTCATAAAAACTTCAAATGGAGGATTATGTAAACTTTGCAAGAAAGAATTAAAATTAAAAAACACGACGACTAATCTTCACAACCATTTAAAATCTATGCATAAAATCGAAGTAGTGAGACGTCCAGAAAAATCTAAATCAAAAAATAATTTTCAAAATTCAAATTTATTTGGAACACAAAATTCAGTTAAGGAAATCGATGATGCGCAAGTATGTTAAATAATTTTATTAGTTCAATTTTACTAATTAATACTGAACCTATAAATTCATTTTCAATGGATTAGCAGGATTCGAATCAAAGCGAGCAGTTGACTGTCAGTCCTGATGAATCCGAATGTTTGAAGGTTTGTTATTTACTATATATTCAGATAAAATCAGTTTTTATTTTATCAAAACATTTTATATCTTTTTTTTTAGTCAAAGCAGCCATCATTAACAGATGTCATGGACAAAGTTGTAGCTTTTCGTGGTTTGTTTGTTTTCATTTTTTTTAATTCATTATTTTTGAAATTTTTAACATAATTTTTATTAATAATTGTTGTTCTTGATGTTTTAGATGGTACTGGAAAAGCTGGGCAAATAACTGAAGCACTTTTATTTATGATAATAAAAGATAAATTACCATTCCGAACAGTGGAAAAAGTTGGGTTTCTACGTTTCATGAAGCTTCTGTCACCGCTTTAAAAAGTTCCAACTAGAGCAACGATAAATAAACTGATTGATGAAAAGTACAACAGCGTGTCTAAAGCGATTAAAGATAAATTTTTAGATGTCAATGGAGTAAGCCTAACTTGCGATGTGTGGACTGAGACCACAAATACACAAAGTTTTTTAGGAGTGACTGCTCATTATATTCATAATAATCTCTTAGAGTCATCAATAATCGGTGTAACTGACCTACATGAAAGTCACACAGCTGATTATTTGAGCAATGAACTAAAAAATATTTGTAAAACATGGAATATTGATACTGTTGTTGCTGTAGTGTCGGACAATGCTGCAAATATTATCTGTGCAATACGAAGTGCATTTACTTAATCTAAGCATCTTCCTTGCCTAGCTCACACAATTAATTTAGTCGTAACTAAAGCTATTTCAACAACCAAGAATTTAAATATATTGTTAACCAATGTAAAAGAGATTGTTGCTTATTTTAAGCGATCAGTTACTGCAGCTGATGAACTGAAAAAATTAACTAGTGATGATTTTAATGCGCCAACAAGATTAATTCAAAGCGTTGAAACTCAGTGGAATTCGACATTTTTTATGTTAGATCGCTTTTTACTTTTAAGAAAAGAAGTGACAACGATCTTAGTATCTCAAACAGGCTCCACTCCTAATGTAATTGCTGGTAATGATATCGAAATTTTAAAAGAAGCCCGAGAGTTACTTCAACCATTCCAAAGTATTACTCGAGAAATGAGTGCTGAAAAAAATCCAACTTGCAGCAAAGTAATTCCAATAATTTGTAACCTCTTCGAAACTTTAAAAAATATTGGATGTTCATCTAAGATCGCTAAAAGTTTGAAAGATCAATTGGTAAAAAATTTAGAAAAACGCTTTCATGACATTGAATTTAATGATATTTTTGCTATATCTATGTTGTTGGATCCGCGCTTCAAGAAACTCTACTTTACGTCAGCAACTGCTGCATCAAAAGCAATACAAAAAGTTAATGAAAAAATATTATTCCAAAAAAATTTGGAACAATCAACAATAAATGATAATAATAATAATAATAATAACAATAATAATAATAATGATAATATCAATAACAAAAACATCGATGGAATATCGAAGTACCATCACAGCCGTGCTCAAGAATCCTTAAAAAGCCAAGAAGAAAATGACATCGGCTATTGTTTCGAATTAAAACAATACCTAAAGGAGCCAATATTTGCAGTGGATAAAGATCCACTGCAATATTGGATTAGTAGGAAAGAAGTATTTCCTCTTCTATATACAATAGCTTTTAATTACATGACGATTCCGTCAACATCAGTTCCATCGGAAAGGCTTTTTTCTGCAGCTTCTTTGATAATGACCAAAAGAAGAAACAGAATTAAGCCAGAAAAATTGCAAAAAATTTTTTTTTTGCAATGCTTGGATGAGAAACAGTGGTAAATTTTTTTTTATATATAAGTATATAAATATGTCATTTGCAATGCTAATATTAATTATAATAATAATAATAATAATAATAATAATAATAATAATAATAATAATAATAATAATAATAATAATAATAATAATAATAATAATAATAGTTTATTTAGCCCTTGGCTATTATCAATCTTTTTACAAAAATTTACATTTATTTTTTTATATTTCCTTATCAGAATCATTTATCACATAATTAGTCTTCAGTATTTTTGTTTAACATATTCTTTTAAAGATTTTCTAAAATACTTCAATCTATCTTCACTTCTTACATTGATAGGTAGACTGTTATACCATTCATACCCCTTGTAAGTTAAACATTTTTCAGCAGTATGAGTCTTTGTTTTATTAATGACTAAATTAGAGCCTGATCTGGTGTTGTAGTTATGTATCTGATTTATTTCAATAATTTTATTTACTAGAATTTCCGGTTTTCTATTTAATTTTAGTTTGTGTATAAATATACAAGTATTAAAAATTGTTCTTTGCTTGACACTCATCCAACCAAGTGTTTCAAGCATATCACTTACTCTGGTGTATTTATTAACTCCCAACACCAGTCTCATAGCTCTATTCTGGATTTTTTGAATTCTATCCATCTCAGCCAAGGAAAAATTGATCATCACGCTACTGCAATAATCAATGTAAGGCGCAATAATAGTTTTGTAGATTAAATTTTTAGAATACGAACTTATAACATTTCCAAGACGATACATTACATTTAGTTTCCTGGCCATTTTATTTATTATTTCATTCGCGTTATCCCTAAAGGTCAAATTTTCATCTATTATAATTCCTAAGTATTTAGTCTTCACTACTTCTGAGATATTATAGTTATTTAATCTAATATTACAACGATTTTTACCGTGGCTATTTTTCATATCATGTATTAACATAAATACTGTTTTTTTAACATTAATCTTCATTTTATTTTTTAATAACCATTCACTTAATACTGAAAGACTCATATTAATTTTATTTTCAATCTCCTTCAAGTCGTCATTCGCAAAATAAATCATCGTATCGTCCGCAAATAATCTACATTTGACACCTAAATTTCTCATTAATTTAAATATATCATTGACATAAATCAGAAAGAGTACTGGCCCAAGTTTTGATCCTTGAGGCACACCATTCTCATTTATAATTTCGTCAGAAAAAATATTATTTAACTTGAGTCTTTGTCTCCTATTACTTAAATAAGACTTGAACCATTTTAAAACTACTCCCCCAATTCCTATAGTTTCTAATTTTTCAGTCAGTTTTTTACGACTAATTGTTTCGAATGCCCTACTAAAATCGATAAATAGGGACCCTATAAACAAACCCTTATCAAGATCGTTACGCCAATCAATAAGTGATGCCTGTATCGCTGATTCACACGAAAAATATTTTCTGAAACCAAATTGCTCATTGTCTAATAAGCCATTTGATTCCAAATAATCTTCCAGTCTATTTTTCACAACTTGTTCCAATATTTGTTCTAGTATTGGTAAAGTGTTAATGGGTCTAAAATCTTCAATATTTTTGCTGTTTTTAACTTTATGTAAAGGTGTTATTGTCGACAGCTTCCAGATATCAGGTACACAACCAGTTTTTAAAGATTGGTTTACCATATCTATGATAATATACGGATCTGAATCCCATATTAATCTAACAATTTTGGCATTTATATCTAATTTAGAACCTTTATTACTATCTAAATTCTTAATTATTGATTTAACTTCTGTAAAGGAGACAGACTCAAACTCATGCAATTTCAAATTTGAATTTAAATTATCGTCATTTACAATATTATTATTTACAATTAATATATTATTCGCTGAAATTTCTTCTAAATCATGATCGTTATCAATCGTTTCACTAATCTCATTTACAATATTATTTATGCTATTTACAAAGTACTTATTAAATTCATTTACAATTTCATTTTTATTTTTTATCAATATATCATTTATTTTAATAGAATCAATTTGATTTGACTCCATTTTTTTGTTACCCATTATAGATTTTATTTCAAACCACATTGCCTTTGAATTTCGCTTATTATTATCAATTTTTTCTTCATAATATCTTCTTTTACTTAACCTCATGTCATTTACTACTTCATTTCTTAATAGTTTATAATTTTCTAAATCATGATTACATTTTGTAAATTTAGCTCGATAATATGCTTGATCCCTATTTTTAATTTTATTTAATATATTAATATTAATCCACGGTTTACTATTCCAATTTGGATTAATTTTTTTTTCCATTAATGGTGCCGTTTTATCCATAGTTTCGTGTATTGCCACGCTGACGAAGAGAGCCCTGCAGTCAGTGTTGATGAAGTTCGTTTAGCTCTAAATGGCAGCAAAAATTGGGCTGCCCCGGGACCAGATGGCATAAATGTCTTCTAGTGGAAGAAGTTAACTTCTACCCACCTCCATCTGGCCCGCATATTTACATCGTACATCAGAGCTGACGAACCGATTCCAGACTGGCTTGTAGAAGGGCAAACCGTACTGATACCTAAAAAAGGTGACTTGTCCGACCCAAA
>JZSA01006016.1:0-16945 GCA_000956155.1 Cotesia vestalis
GTAGCCAAATAACTCGAGAACGTAACCGGTAAATCTAAAAAAAAAAAATTAGTTGATATTTCAATAATAAGAAAAAGAACTTAAATTATAGTTCGACTGATAAAAAAGACTTACTAATAACGTCGGCCTTGCTGGAAGAATGGTCGAGCATTGACATTCATAATGAACTTTCTTCTCGCGTTGATGAGAAGTTAATGATTCAAATGTTTGTTTATTTATTTATTCATTCATTCATTTATTCATATGTTTAAATTAAGAAAAAAAAATAAACAAAACAACACTGGAAAGTTTTATATAATTTTGTTTATAAAACGCAACGAAAAACGCAATATATTGATTAACCTTACATGTGTACATGTAATCCAAATTTGAAATCTCGCGCAATTATTTTCATATCTACAAAATTGATTATTGAATTCTAACCAATAAGAAAATATGTATTTTCAATTTTTAATTTAATTTTGATTGAATGAATAAATAAATCACATGGATGAAAGATACAGGCTAATTCGATGGAATTTGGAATTTGTGCATCCAAACAATATCAATGCTTACAGTTCTATCCGCGGGGCATATTTAAGTTCATACAGAAATAAAAAAAAAGAAGAATAATGGAAATATAAAAAAAAAAAATGAAACATAACATTTAATTTACCTCCTTTTTCAATTCGCCCAGCGAAGCGGGCGGGAAACGGCTAGTTAGTTAATAAGTGAATAGTGTGAATTAAAACGTGTTTGCCCATAGGGCCATTTCAACATAATAAACAAACTAAAAACCCGAATCGAAGTGTTCCATCATTTATAAATTAAGAAGCTATCCAACCTTCATCCTTCAATCTTCAATCTTCAGTCAGCAGGAGGAAGGGAGAAGCCAAGCAGCGGAAGTCAAAGGTATAAAGTCCAATCAAAGGCCGAATCATCGTTGGAATTAGGATTCGCAATAGTAAGTGGAGGTTCTTTTATTATTTCCGAGGTCGATTGTCTATTTCAAGGAGCCCTCTCCGGGATTTTCACCTTTGCGAACCCATAAATTAAAAACCTAACGATCCTTTCGTTAGGAAAATTCATCTGTTATCCGAACCTCCGATAGTCCAGCTACCAAATTCTAAGATTATATTTCTCGGACATAACACTTGATTATAAAATAAATAAATTTCAAATAATGTTACTTATTTTAATAAAATATCAAGAAAACTATTCATATTATATATAAACTTGATTATAAATATCTATATTAAATAATCTTACTTACTTTAGTAGAACATTTCAAGAAAACTGTTCATATTATAAATTTAATCATAAAAGCTCTATTAAATAAATAAATAATGTTACTTACTTTAACAAAACTTGATTATGAGAATCTATATTAAATAATCTTACTTATTTTAATAAGCATAAATAAAAATAGTAATATAAGTATATAAAAAAATTAGGAAAACGGTTCACCCTAAAGGCCATCCCTGTAACTTCCCGCTAATTCCATTCCTGAGCGCTCAAAATTGTACTTATGACATATTTGAGATTTTTGAGCTCAAAATATAATTTATGTGATATTTTGAGCTCACTGAGTTCGAAAGATAGCATTTTGATGCATTTGAGTTCTCCCAGCTCAAAAGTCTGATAGAAGTTTCATAGAACACTATTTTTGGATTTTTCAAATCGCAATAACTTTTGAATGGATCAACCGATTTTCACGCGGTTGGCGGCATTCGACGCAGTTTAATCATCCTCATAAGTAGTTTTCAGGTTTTTATTGATCAAATCGAAAATTTAAGAGTAATCCTGAAAAAACACTTTTTTCGGTTTTCTTTCGTTCACGATAACTCACGAACGAATTAACCGATTTTGACCGCACTGAAAGCGTTCGACGCAATTTTTCGATTTCAAGAGCTGATTAGTTTTTTAAATTGATCGGTGAAGCCGTTTAAAAGTTATTCCAAGAAAACCACTTTTCGAAAAATCTTTTTTTGTAGTTTTTTTGCAATTTCTCAAAATCTACCGGTCCGAATTCGTTTAAATTTTTAGGAAATCTAAGTTTAGTCAAGCTCTTTTGAATGGCGCCAACCGCAATCAAATCGGTCAAGCCGTTCAAAAGTTATAAAAGGGTTACATACATACATACACAAACACACGCACACATAGTGACAACATCGCGGGGGTAGTCAGGGAAGCTTCCTAGGACCTCAAAACGTCAATATCTGATGAGAACTCGATTTTCGAAAAACGGGGTGAAACCAATAACTTCCCGATTCTTGAAAATTTTCAATTTTCTTAGCGGGAAGTTAAAATTTTTTAAATCATACTATCCCACAGAAAATGTAGATTATAACTCTTACAAGAGCTCATCTTCAGTTGATGATGAAGATGAATGCTCGCTATCGGAATTGTAATCTACATTTATTATAGGATAGTATGGAAAATCATCATAATTATTTTGACTTTCATTTTCTTCATTATTGTCATTGTCATATTTAGATAAAATGACAGTTGATGCCAATGATGCTCATGATGATGATGATGATGATCGAGGCATAGCAGTATCAGTAGGATGTGTACAGGAGGCACACATTGTTGATGGTGATTTTTGAACCTCCAATTCATCAGCGGAATGTAGTGGTTCTACCATTGAACTACTTCCACTATCATGTCCCTCTTCATCATCGGCATTGTACCCACTTTCATTAACATCATCATCATCGTCATCGTCACCAATGATGCGTAACCTATGCAAGCCAAGTCCTGGATTTCCTCGTGACGTCCCCGGTTGGGGTGATGGAAGTGGTGGTGGTGGTGGTCAACTTATTCTTTGTCGACGACGAGGAGGTTCTAATTCTTCTTCGTCATCACTGAATCGCAACCTATGACGACTATGACGACGAGGATAAACATTATCATTTAATCTTTCTGAGCCACTCGATGGCGTTCATTGAATCCTTTTGTTTCTTCTCCTACATACTCGTCGACGTCGTCTTTGATGATGATGGTCTTCTGCATTCCCGATGATTCTTGACAGTAGTCGTTGAAGAATTATGCTGCGTAACCCCATCGAATTTTCGTTCAATAAAAATAATCTCGTTGTTCTTCTTTCACATTCAGCTGTTAACAGTTCTAGTGGTGCTAGTGGTGGTGGTGGTGGTTCGGGTGCTGATGTTGATGATCTTGAATCATCCCCACTATTTTCAATCTCAACATTATTCAAATTCAGAAAAATGTTAGTGGCATAATTCCCCAATATGTAATATCTTGAGTCAGTAATATTATTTATACAGAACAACCTGAACCACCAAACTTCAAGATCATGTCGTAACTGTAACATAGTCCGACGATTTTGAATGAAGATGATCGGGGAGTTTGTAATACTCCCACCTTCAGCAACCAAATTTTGTAATTCGATCCTTATATAGTCAACTAGGTTGCTGATCTCATTTGGACCAAACAAATTCAACCAAGCTCGTGGTATAGTCACATCTTAGTCGATGTATTCATCAACCATGTTCCAATTTGTTGAGTTTTTCATGATTTCTGAAAGAAAAAAAATTAGGAAAATGGTTGACCTTACAGGCCATCCCTGCAACTTTCCGCTGGTTCCATATTTAAGCGCTCAAAATTGTACTTATTATGTTTATGAGCTTTTCGAGCTCAAAAATATAATTTTCGTGTCATTTTGAGCTCTCCGAGCTCAAAGAGATAGCTATTCTAGGCTTTTGAGCTCAAAAGTCTGATAGAGATTTAATAAAACACTATTTTTGATTTTTCAAATCGCAATAACTTTTGACTGAATGCACCGATTCTCATGTTCTTGGCGGCGATCGACGCGGTTTTGTAAGGCCTCATAAAGAACTTTTGAGTTCGAATTGATCGATCTAGGAATTTCGAAGTAATTCCGAAAAAACACTTTTTTTGGTTTTCTTTCGACAACGATAACTCACGCACGAATCAACCGATTTTGATTTTTAAAACGGCATTCGATGTGGTTTTTCAAGGTTAAGAGCTGTTTAGATTTTTGAGTTCATCGAAAAAGCCGTTTGAAAGTTATTCCAAAAAAACCACATTTAAACACACACACACACACACACACACACACACACACACACACACACACACACACACACACACACACACACACACACACACACACACACACACACACACACACACACACACACACACACACACACACACACACACACACACACACACACACACACACACACACACACACACACACACACACACACACACACACACACACACACACACACACACACACACACACACACACACACATATATACACACACACACACACACACACACACACACACACACACACACACACACACACACATACAGACACAGTGACACCCTCTCAGGAGTATTCAGGGATGCTTCCTAGGACCTCAGAACGTCGAAATCTGATGCGAACTCAATTTTGGCAAAACGGGGTAAAACCAATAACTTCCCGATTTTTGAAAATTTCCAATTTTCTTAGCGGGAAGTTAAAAATAATTAATTAATTTTCATTGATTTATTATTTGGTGAATATTTTAATCAAAACGATTTATTTTAGTGTTTTTTAATTAATGAATTAATTTTTAAATCTCATTTTTTTTTATTTATTTATTTTCTTATTGAATTAAAAATTTTATCATTTTTAATAAATATTTCATCAAATTTTTTTTTAATTTATTTATTCATTACATTAAATATTTTATCACTTTAAAAATTATCTCGTCAAATTTTACTTTTTTTATTGAATGTATTCTAATACTTTGAATTAATTTTCTATTACACCACACTATAATTTATTGAAATATTTAATTTTGATTGTGTACTTATCTTATTGTTCATCTGTGATTGTTATTATAATGTTTTAATTATTTTTTCTTTATTTAAATATTTAATATATTAAATAATTAAAGAAATTATAATAAATACTTACAACTTTCAAGGTTAACACATACAAGTCTGTCTTCATGGCACGTTGTAACTTGTTACAATGGCTGTCGCGGTGGTCGTTGTAATTCTTATGAAATCTATAAGATTTCTGAAAAACGGAAGATCCGCGATACCCAAGTTTCGGGTAGAGTCTCATGCTAGTGAGTGAGACAGCAATATGGCGGCTCTTATAAACAAGCTGGCGTGCTGTTGCCGGTCCGCGCCTGGTTGTCTTGACCAAAAAATGCTATAGTTAGCAATATCTTTTTCTCACCTCCGGGCGGAAAGCGTCAATTTTCCTCCCGCTACGCTAAACGAAAATGCCGCTTTCCGCCTCCGTCTAGGAGGAAAATAGCATACACTCTTCGGGAAGTAAATAAGAAAGCCTCAGATCACATGTTTGTTGACCTTGGCTTCGCCTCGGCCAATTACATGTGATCTGAGACATTTCTTACTTTATTTCCCTAGGTGTGTATTATACTATTTG
The DNA here is from genome assembly GCA_000956155.1 of Cotesia vestalis. Taxonomy (NCBI): domain Eukaryota; kingdom Metazoa; phylum Arthropoda; class Insecta; order Hymenoptera; family Braconidae; genus Cotesia; species Cotesia vestalis. The sequence goes on from JZSA01006016.1 coordinate 5,425, forward strand.
AAATAAATATCAAGAATTAATAATAATTCATTAAATAATAAATATTAATCGTCAAAATGAGATGAAATTGCTTTTAAATAATTTCATAATTAATTTAATGATGAAGAACCGGGAAAAAAAATTATAATTTATAAAATTACATCTATTTTTTCGTTGAAAAAAAAAAAATTTTTTTTTAAATACTCTTACAATTATAGTTTATTTATACAAATTTTTTTAATTATTAATTTTTCCAATTCAATTTTCAATTCACTTTATTGCACTAAAAGGATAAAATCCTATGTACAGAGGTTGATTGAGTAGTATACATAATATATATATATATACATAATCTTCTTAAGTCTTACATGTTAATTACTAAATGCAAGAATGACAAAATTAATAAGTAATGATAGCATAGTAAGGGACTAAATGCCGAGGGCCATCAAATAATATTATGCTAATATTTGAAGTTTTGTATGCGAACAGTAGTAGGAGAAGTAAAAGTAACGAGGATAAGAAGTGTGTCAATCCCGATTTAGCTTTGACTGGAGCAGGCGATGCGTCGATGGCTTTGTAATGACTATGTAGTGTCGTTGGTGTGTGTCCCTCAGATAGTTGAGCTCAGAGAAAAGAGTTTCGGAGTTGCATACAGCTTTGTAGATAATCGTGTAATTTTCTGAGATCAGATTTATCAGAGATTCCCAGCATCTGGCCCAGGAGATCATAGTCTGAGCAATTGGCGTTTGGTTCACTCAGGTAGGCATCCCTCAGATTTGCATAGGCTGGGCATTGAACCATAAAGTGTAGAATCGTTTCGTTGCTTCCGGAACCACAGAACGCGCAGGCTTTGCGTGGTGTTAAAATAATTGCATCTCTATCAATGGTTATTATACAGGAGTAGACAGAGGCTAGTCTCAACTGGACAATTGGCTTTAGTAAGTGTTGAGGAATCCTCAAGAGGAGCTCAGGCATGGCTTCAAATAAGGGAGTAAGCGGAACAATCTGACAGGTCTTGGATCGAAAATATCGTTCACGATCAGCGAGCGCAATGTGACGGCGGAATTTTTTCAGTACTATTTCTCTACGCGACTCTCAGAAGTCTGAAGTTAAGTTTTCTAGCAAGTGTTCTTCCTGGATGGGTTTGAGACTGTTATATAGCTGCTGGATCCAGTTGATAGATCTTGAGCAGGGATTTTTCTTGTGCCGCTGGGCTAGTTGAAGTAAGCAAATTTTTGGCAGGCGAAGATCATTCATCTTTAGAACCTTGATGATCCAGTTTAGAGACGCTTTCAGAATAGTGATCGCAGTGTGTTCGATGTTCAATTCTGTTCTGATGGCGTATCCTGGGTAGATAATCGTGTAATTTTCTGAGATCAGATTTATCAGAGATTCCCAGCATCTGGCCCAGGAGATCATAGTCTGAGCAATTGGCGTTTGGTTCACTCAGGTAGGCATCCCTCAGATTTGCATAGGCTGGGCATTGAACCATGAAGTGTAGAATCGTTTCGTTGCTTCCGGAACCACAGAACGCGCAGGCTTTGCGTGGTGTTAAAATAATTGCATCTCTATCATGGTTATTATACAGGAGTAGACAGAGGCTAGTCTCAACTGGACAATTGGCTTTAGTAAGTGTTGAGGAATCCTCAAGAGGAGCTCAGGCATGGCTTCAAATAAGGGAGTAGGCGGAACAATCTGACAGGTCTTGGATCGAAAATATCGTTCACGATCAGCGAGCGCAATGTGACGGCGGAATTTTTTTAGTACTATTTCTCTGCGCGACTCCCAGAAGTCTGAAGTTAAGTTTTCTAGCAAGTGTTCTTCCCGGATGGGTTTGAGACTGTTATATAGCTGCTGGATCCAGTTGATAGATCTTGAGCAGGGATTTTTCTTGTGCCGCTGGGCTAGTTGAAGTAAGCAAATTTTTGGCAGGCGAAGATCATTCATCTTTAGAACCTTGATGATCCAGTTTAGAGACGCTTTCAGAATAGTGATCGCAGTGTGTTCGATGTTCAATTCTGTTCTGATGGCGTATCCTGGGGTACATTTTGGAGGTGTCAGTAGTCTTTTATAGAAGTCGAGCTGAGCAGATTCTAACCTTTCCAAGTATTCAGGTCTGGAGCACCAGAGGTGAGCTTGATAGAGTAACGTGCTCCGGCTGAGACTGTTGAATAGTTTGGACTTGCTGTTCCAGGAGTCGGCTTTCAGCTTAGCTAGAATGGCCAGGGCAGTACCCGAGAAAATTTTGCATCGGTTGGTGGCATGATTGATCGTGTCCAAGCCCACAACGCTCCGAGTGAAGGTTATTCCAAGGTACGGAAATGTTTTGACCAGTTCGATAGACTCGCCTTTGTATTTAAAAATCGGGCATTTCTTTCGGCATCTCCCGTTGGCGCTTACTCGCAGAATTTTGGTCTTGGAAGTATTGACTTGTAGGTCATTTTTATCACAGTACGCTTCCAGCAGCCTCAGACCTTTTTGTAAGTGACCAGCAGTACGTAGGAGCATCGCAATGTCGTCGGCATACATGAGGAAGAGAATAGATTTAGCTTTATGTAGATTAATGCCTTCCAAGTCTTGACTTTCGAAGAATTCAGTAAGGTCAGAGAGGTAGAGCACAAATAGCAGCGGACTTAGTACCTCCCCTTGCAACACACCTTGTGACACATCTATTGCGTTAGATAAGAGGCCGTTGACTCTGATTCTGGTGCTGGCGTTATCGTATAGCGATCTTAACAAATTAATAATTTTCGAGCTGAGACCCAGTTTAGCTAGTTTGCTACAACTGTTGTTAAACACCGTAAACTCCAAGGAGAACAGATGCTGGCTCTATTGACGAAGAATAAACTTCTAGAAGGTGTTCAAGGGAGTCTGCAGGTCTAGAAGTAACCGAAGATGAATCTTTCTCAATTAGGTTATAAAAATACTGTTTATGATGATTTTCTCACACTCAAAATAAGCAGATTGTATTTGTAGACAAGTTCGTTGCAATGGAAGACTTTTATTTTTGCTTGATATCACGATGTGAATAAGAAGCGTTTGAATTGAAGACTGACTCGCAGCGCCGGACGGACTGGCTTATATACTTGACTGGCAGGATTCTCGAAATCTCTGCTGGAATTCTCTCGATTGAGTTCGAGACAATTCTTTTGTATAAATTTACTTTTCAGTTTGACAAAATGAATGGTTTTGATAAAAAAAAATGAATTTTTACTTTATTTTAACTCTTTTGATTGTTAATTAATTGATTTTTAATTGATATTTAGCCAAAATTAAGAATTTCGATCCAGACTTTTCTATTACGAGATATTTCTAGGCGCAGACGCGGATAAGGCGCAGGCGCGAGCTAAACGCAGGCGCGAGCTAAGCGAAAGCGCTAGTGATGTTGTTTAGAGTACTCATAATGATCAATAGGTGGCGCCACATTTTTTATTTATTATAATTTTGAATTATAGCCAAAAATTTTGAATTATATCTTTATTTTATTCTATTTTAAACAGAGTCATGTTGGTAGCTTTAGCTGAGGTATGGATAGCCTCTGTTAGGCGAGAGTTCAGCTCATTGATCGAGGCGTTGCTTATGTCGATTCCTATCAGCGGAGACCACGTGATATTCGTAACGTATGCGTCAGCAGCATCCTTCCTCCATTTTAAGCAGCTCTCTTGTGGGGTATTGGATTCGTCGATTGACTCTTGGAGGTTTGGAGTCGGAGAAAGAGAGACAGTGATCGGGAAGTGGTCGGAGTTTGTAATTGTGCTATCCACGTTCATGTCAGCTATCAGATGTAGTCCCGGAATGTCAGACCAGATGAGGTCAATGGTGCTGGATCCTAGGTGGCTGCAGAAGGTGAAATCACCTAAAGCATCGCTCGGAGATCTGCCATTAAGTAAGATAAATCCATTGTCCGTCATAAAGTTCATGATCGTGCTACCTTGAGCGTTGTTAGTGAGGTCCATGGATGATCTGCAGTTAGTGAACGATGTATGTGCCATGGCGTCTTCGGGAGCCTGCCCAGTAAGACCGACCCTCGCATTAAAATCTCCTCCTATTAGAAATAGATCGTGAGAGTGCTCACGTTGGCTATTTGTGATGATTCGTTGTAAATCCTTGGAGACAATCCAGTGCTCTGTTTTTGCTATAAGGGACATAGGTGCGCTGGAAATGACCATTAGTCCTCCGCTAGGTCTCCCTTGCTTTAGTGATTTGCTGGCAGGCACTGTAATGATTACGTCATTGGTGTGCGATGAAGGAAGTGTGATGCCATCTATTGCCCAGGTTTCAGAGATAACTGTAAGGAATGAGTTGGATGATTTAAGTAAGTCTGGGATATTTCGGTGTCCGTGTGCGTTCCAGAAGGTGATCTTAGCTGCGGTGCTGGTGGAAGTTATCTCAAAAAAACTACATTTAAAAAATTATTTTTTCTTATTTTTTCATGGTTTTTTTAAGATTTCTTGAAATCTAATGGTTCGAATCGGCTGAAATTTTTAGAAAATCTAAGTTTGATGAAACTCTTTGGAACCCCGTTCAGTACATTCGAATCGGTCAAGCCGTTCAAAAGTTATAAAAGGTTTACATACTTACACAGACACACACACATACACACACACACATACATACAGACACAGTGACACCTTCTCAGGAATAGTCAGGGAAGCTTCCTAGGACCTCAACACATCGAGATCTGATGAAAACTCGATTTTTTCATAACGGAGTAAAACCAATAACTTCCCGATTTTTTGAAAATCATTGATTTTCTTAGCGGGAAGTTAAAAAATATGTATATTTAAATTCAAACCATTGTTAAATTATTTAGAGAAATATTTAAATTTAAACCATTATTAAATTGTTTTTAAATAAATATTTAAACTATTGTTAAATTATTTAAAAAAAAATTTTAACTATTATTTATTTAAAAAAAAAACATTTAAATTAAAAATCTTATTAATTTATGTTAAAGAAATTTAATTGCTGATGATTAAAAATAATTATGATTTATTGTTTATTACAGAATTTACAATTAATAACTAATGGAATATCATCAAGAAAATCATCATATTCAATAGCTGTTGTCCTATAATGTTTTTTACAGCGCCTGTACTTCATGATGTCCTTGTCCTCCTGAAGAGCTGCTGGTAGTTTCGACCAAATACTGTTGATTTTGTCTGCAGTATATCCAATAATAAAATATTTAGGTAGCATAGCAATATCTTGAGATCTTATGTCTTCAATACTCAATTTGCAGAATAATTTCAGTGATTTTTCAAGCGATGGACTCCCACAGTAATTTTTAACAAACCATTTTTTTAACTTTTTAACATTCTCTAAAGAACGACAGTACAAGTTGGCCTGCTGTGCATGGTTGCTACAGAAAGGACAAGTGTAATCTTGGCGTTTTTTCAGCGGTGGGCAGTCCAAATTCTCCAAGTCAATAAATGTCTTTGACTTGACAATATTCTGTAACCAGCGTTTTTCTCCAAGGCCTTGACGTATATAAACTGCTTGTCAGCTACTGCTTTATCTGTGACTTGGTTGAGTTTGTTGTAGGCAACTTGTCCTTGAGTCCAGGAAATTTTATGGCAAGCAGCGATGATGGCTTTGTTAAGTTGCTGGTAGTGTAACGATTAAAAGTCCTAAGGATAAGGTGGCTTGAAGACTATACTCGATATTTCTTCAATCTCCTGGTCAATGGTGATCCAAGCCAGCTCCTTGATTATGAAAGTTTCATCTTGAAATCCTTGAACGTCGATTATAATTTCCATGATGCTTCCAAGTTGAAAAGAGAATAAGAACTGAACTGCTGGGAACTCGCGATGTTTATATAATATCAACTGAGGGAAGTTGTGATTAAGAAAGGGGTAATGACATCAGAAAGATGATGCAAGAAATGGACACGATGACTAGTCTCAAGATGGAGGTTATGACGCAGCGTCAGAAAAGATGATGCAAGAAATGGACGCGATGGCTAGTCTCAAGATGGAGGTTATGATGCCACGTCAGAGAAGATGATGAAATAGATGATTTGTGGTGGGGGTTGAAGAGAGGCTGGTGCAATCGCGAGCATATAAAAGCAGGTATCTTCACGAACATTTTCATTAGTGAAGTGAATCTTATACAGTGAATAACCTCTACAACCAAGTGCTACAAGAACGGAATCTACGATCAAGTGCTACAACCCAGTGCTAGGACCGAGTGCTACAAAAACGAATCTCTACTCAGCGCTTTACGGCTCTCTCTCTCTTTAAGACGACTCTGTAAGGAAACTCTTCAAGTCAAAATGGATTTGAAGACAGCCATTACCAACTTGGTTTCATCAGTCATCACAGCCTTTGAAGAACTCAACCAGCTTGATCAAGTTCCTCAAGCTACAAGTTTGAGGTGGTTTGATATCTGTGAAGACAATGCTCAGTACTACAGCACCATTCTACTCGACCCGACATCAAGCATTCATCTTCGGCAATGTCTACAGTCAAACATCGCGCTCCTGAACACCTATGGTGAAAAATTTCTAGGATTGAGCCATAGAGTTGTTGGTGGTGATATTGGCAATCGAGCTGCTGCTACCATCAAATGGCAGGACATGGAGAGTGCATTTGAGGGTAGAATCAAGACGGGATGTGTCATTAATCTCCGTCACGCTGACTTGAAGACCTTCTTGAACGATGCTGAAAACTTGGTTATTGAGAAAGTTCAAGAAGCCATGCAACAGCATGGGAGTCTGAAAGTCAACACCCTGCTCCTTTGTCGATTTGAATGTCATAAGAATGATGCTATTGTTGTAGAAGCCAAGTCATTCCAGAGTAAGAGCTCTACAATTTTAGCTGAAAAAGGATTGCATGAGTGATATCAAAAAAGCGTGGTGAGTCAAACGTTGAGAAAAGTTGACGAGCTTCAAGAAAATCAGTCAGGCTGGAGTTTGTCAGAAACTCTCAACCTGTCTGTTAATATTTCAAGATTTACACCACTACAAGCGGGAATTTCAACGTTTATTCAAGTCCCAGGTGACATCCAGAGGAAGGAAGGTGTAGTTAATATAATCAATGAGAATCACTACTGCTTTCTTTGGTGTGTTGTTGCGGCTTTATATCCAGTAAAATCAAATAGGAATTTACCGTCATCTTATCCATACCCCAGCTCAGTATTGGATCAAACTGGAAAAAAATTTCCAATAGAATTGAAGGATATACCATTATTTGAAAAAATGGATGATTTAAGAATTAATGTGTACGGTATAGAGCCAAAAGAAAATGAAAAAGACCCTAGTGTCATTATTCCCCTATACTTAAGTCCAAATCTTGAGTGTAAGAAAGATACCATTCATCTGCTTATAATTGAAACAAACTTGACATTAAACAAAGATGATAGTATTGAAAATCATAAACCTATATTTCATTTTGCATGGATACGAAATCTTTTAAGATTAGTAGGAAGTACCGTTAAAAAGGGACACTACAAATAATTCTTCTGTGATCGTTGTCTCTGTCATTTCAGACATGAAGCATCATTTAAACGACACCAGTCTGATTTTCTTCAGTACAATAAAGTTAGAATGACTCTACCCAACGAAAAAAATAAAATATTATCATTCAAAGATCATAAATACAAAGATTCAGTACCGTTTGTTGTATACGCGGATCTTGAAAGCGTCCTGGAGGAGGAAACAGAAGATATTCAAAAGCATACACCTCACAGTATAGCTTATTATTTACATTGCAGTTATAACAATTCACTGTCCAAATTCAATTGAAATCGTTCAGAAGATTGTATTAAGTGGTTTGTACAAGAACTTGAGTTAATAAGCCACTAAATCAGTGGTTATTTAAAAAATCCAAAAACTCTACTAAAGTTGACTAATATTGGCAATCGAGCTGCTGCTACCATCAAATGGCAGGACATGGAGAGTGCATTTGAGGGTAGAATCAAGACGGGATGTGTCATTAATCTCCGTCACGCTGACTTGAAGACCTTCTTGAACGATGCTGAAAACTTGGTTATTGAGAAAGTTCAAGAAGCCATGCAACAGCATGGGAGTCTGAAAGTCAATACCCTGCTCCTTTGTCGATTTGAATGTCATAAGAATGATGCTGTTGTTGTAGAAACCAAGTCATTCCAGAGTAAGAGCTCTACAATTTTAGCTGTAACAGGATTGCATGAATGGTATCAAGAAAGCGTAGTGAGTCAAACGTTGAGAAAAGTTGACGAGCTTCAAGAAAATCAGTCAGGCTGGAGTTTATCAGAAACTCTCAACCTAACTGTTAATATTTCAAGATTTACACCACTACAAGTGGGAATTTCAACGTTTGTTCAATCCCCAGGTGACATTCAGAAGAAGGAAGGTGTAGTTAATATAATCAATGAGGATCACTATTGCTTTCTTTGGTGTGTTGTTGCGGCTTTATATCCAGTAAAATCAAATAGGAATTTACCTTCATCTTATCCATACCCCAGCTCAGTATTAGATCATACTGGAATAAAATTCCCAATAGAATTGAAGGATATACCATTATTTGAAAAAATGAATGATTTAAGAATTAATGTGTACGGTATAGAGCCAAAAGCCAATGAAAAAGATCCCAGTGTCATTATTCCTCTATACTTAAGTCCAAATCTTGAGTGTGAGAAAGATACCATTCATCTGCTTATGATTTAAACAAACTTGACATTAAACAAAGATGATAGTATTGAAAATCATAAACCTATATTTCATTTTGCATGGATACGAAATCTTTCAAGATTAGTAGGAAGTAGTATTAAAAAGGGGCACTACAAGTTTTTCTTCTGTGATCGTTGTCTCTGTCATTTCAGACATGAAGCATCATTTAAACGACACCAATCTGATTGTCTCCAGTACAACAAAGTTAGAATGACTCTACCCAACGAAAAAAATAAAACATTATCATTCAGAGATCATAAATATAAAGATCCAGTACCGTTTTTTGTATACGCGGATCTTGAAAGCGTCCTGGAGGAGGAAACAGAAGATATTCAAAAGCATACACCTCACAGTATAGCTTATTACTTACATTGCAGTTATGACAATTCACTGTCCAAGTTTAATTTAAATCGTTCAGAAGATTGTATTAAGTGGTTTGTACAAGAACTTCAGTTAATAAGCCACCAAGTCAGTGGTTATTTAAAAAATCCAAAACCTCTACTAAAGTTGACTGATACAGAACAGAAGTCATTTGATGAAACAGTGAATTCTCATATCTGCAATGAGCCATTTATATCTGCCAATGATAAGAAAGTAAGAGATCACTGTCACTTTACCGTGGTAATTCAGAGGAGCTTCTGTGTAGCGACAGTTTTCAATAGTTCAGTAGAAATATTACCTATTAATAAAGAAAAGTACATTGCATTTACCAAAACTGTAGACTGACACCAATATTCATCTCAGATTCATCGACTCATTTAGATTCATGGCATCGAGTATTGACAAACTTTCATCATACTTGACTGACAATGACATGAAAATCACACGACAGTTTTACTCTGACCCGGAACAAGTTAAACTTGTAACAAGCAAAGGAATCTTTCCTCATGAATGCGTAGGCTGTATAGAGAAATTAGACGAGACTGAACTACCTGACAAACAAGCTTTTTACTCTCGACTGAATGACAAGCACATCAGTGACGAAGACTACTCGTTTGCCCAAACAGTATGGAGTAAATTCAATGTCCTGACTCTCGGTGAATACTATGATCTCTATCTGAAAACAGATGTCTTATTATTGGCAGATATTTTTGAAAATTTTCTCACAAGTTGTTGTTACAGAGCTTATGAATTAGACGCTCTCCATTATTATACTGCTCCAGGAATTGCTTTTTCCTCCATGCTCAAACATACAGGGGTACAACTTGAGCTATTACTAGACCCCGAAAAGATACTGCTTTTTGAGAAAGGTCTCCGTGGTGGAGTATCTCAATGCGCCAATCGATACGCCCAGGCCAACAACCGTTATATGGGTGAAGACTTCAATCCTGAAGAAGATGAGTCCTACATCATGTATCTGGACGTAAACAACCTCTACGGAGCTGCAATGAGCATGTCTCTTCCTCAAGGCTCCTTCGAGTGGGAGGAAAAGATCACAGAGGAGAATATTTCATCAATATTCAACTCTGATGATTCCATTGGATATGTACTTGAGGTTGACTTGGAGTATCCTGAAGACCTACATGAACTCCATAAAGACATGCCATTGTGTCCAGAACACTTCACTCCACCAGGCAGCAAGACTCGTAAGCTAGCTACAACACTGCATCCAAAAATGAATTATGTGATTCATTACAAGAACTTGGAACAGTGTTTGCAACTCGGAATGAAACTTGTAAAAGTTCACCGAGTATTGAAGTTTGCGCAGTCACCATGGCTCAAACCTTACATCGACACAAACACCGAGTGTCATAAAAATGCTGCCAATGAGTTTGAAAAGAACTTTTTCAAGCTCATGAACAACGCAGTGTTTGGTGAGACCTTCGAGAATGTGCGTAAACACAAGGATATCAAGCTAGTGAACAAGTGGTTTGGTCGATATGGTGCAAAAAGTTTGATTTCAAAATCAAACTTTAACAGCTTCACAATTTTTGGGGGAAATCTAGTAATAGTTGAGATGAATAAATTGAACGTTTACTTTAATAAACCGATTTATGTCGGTTTCAGTATCCTGGACTTGTCAACGATCTTTGTATATGATTTTCATTATAAATATGTTAAGCAGAATTTCGACAATGACGCTGCTAAGCTTCTCTCTACCGACACGGACAGTCTCATCTATCACTTCAAAGTGCCTGATATTTTTCAAGTCATCAAACGTGATATACACAAGTTTGATACTTCTGACTATCCAACCAACAATGAGTATGGCATATCTCAAAAGAATAAGAAGGTTCTTGGACTTAATCCCAAAATAATTAATTCACACGTGACAAAATAATTCCCAATATAAAATAATTTCAATAATCAATTCCTAATATAATTTCCAATAAAATCTTAATAATTTTCTAAATTATAGAAATCGACAAAAGTCGAAACATTCAATTTCGTTAGCTAGAACATTCGCTAGCTTAGTTGTCTTTGACCTTGGGTGTTTGGAATTTACTGCGACACAAAATATCTCGACACTCGACCAAAAATTCCACGAGTAAAAATGCTTGACGATTATTTTTCAAGCAACAAAATTAATCATTTTGTAACAGTTTTACCTGTTCAGGTTGGCCCCTAATCAATTGAAAAATTAAACTAACAAAATTAACAAACAATATAATTATCAGGGCGCCACCAGGATTTTTAATCGCGGTTCCTGGAACCGGTCCAGAGCTGAAAAAATCTTATTTTAGGGTAGAGAGAGTGGAGGAAGGTTGCTGCTGAATAATAAATGATTAATTAACAATATATCGATATTTATTAACAATAACAATAACAGATTTAACAATTCAAGCGCTCACTCACACACTATAATTAACTTATTATCTACGAAGCGGAGAATAACTGCGAGATATACGATATTTACAAACGAACCTTCCAACGACAATGCAATGACTAGAT
>JZSA01006017.1:0-27072 GCA_000956155.1 Cotesia vestalis
TAATTAAATAATCGTCGATTAAACGATCCAATTAATAATTAATTAGGAGAAGTAACTGGGTATTGGGTAAACCGCGGTCCACTTCTTTCCCTCAGAGTAATAATTGATACCTTGACGAATAATACGACGATCTAACTCTCTAATCGAGGGTGAAGTCCTAGTTGTAGTTGGCTTCCTTCGTCTCGTCACTACTCCGGGGATCGGTCCTTTTAAATTTCCGTGGCACTATGTCTAGCGGTCACACTACTTCTCCCTTTTCCACTGCACGGCTCACCTATTTTAACCCAAAACTACCCCCTCCTATTCTCCCTTTAGGCCCGAAGATCGAGACGCGCCAGTGCTATGTCGAATAGTTATCGATATCCGGTGACTTATCGATGTAGGGTAATTTTACCCTGTTACAGACTCTACGGATACTCTTCCATGGGGCTACCATATAGCAGATGTAGAGCCACCAGCTAAAAGGAGAAAATGTAAATAATTTGTAAATGCTTAGACTTAAGATTGTGAACGTTCACAGATAAATACTTTGAGATTGCTGAATGTTGAATACAGATTTATTTTGTGCTGCTTCATCAGATCTTTAAATTCTTTGTTATAGAACTCTTTACCTTGATCAACATGGAGATTCTTAGGTACACGATCTTGCTGGAGTACAGACTTCATAGCACTAGTGACATCAACACCACTTTTTGATTTAATTGGAACTGCCCAGGCATACTTTGAAAATATATCTATTATTGTAAGCAGATACTTGTATCCTTTATTGACTGTTGCATATGGAATCATCTCAACCAAGTCAGCTTGCCAAGTCTCATCGAGGCCTCGGATGTCAACGTGACGACGCTTATAGTTCTTGCGAGCTGGTTTGTGAAGCTCTCTAGCTATCACTGCCTTTTTGTCGTCCATTGAGTTTCTCAACGAGATATTTGATATTATTCTGATAAGTGGAGAGTGCTGCTTCAACATCCTCCATAGTCGTCTGCAAATTTCCCACAGCAGCTTTTAGTATTACTATTTCAAAATGTAAACGTGAAATAATCTCTTTCTGTTCACTGTCTATACTTTTATTCAGTTCAGACATCTGTCTCAGTACAAATTGCACTATCGCCGCATCATGTTTATTTGATGGATTACCGACATTGCACAGTCTTTTATTCTCAATGTTATAGTTTTCATCAGAAGTTACATTGAAACCTCTTCCAGCTGGACCTCGTTGAGCTGACTTGTCATTGTCCAGTGGACGTCCAAATATATCGATGCTCATAGTTGTGAACACTTTGACAGTCAACGTGTGAATAATATAATTTTCTAAAAGCTTTTTGATATATAACCCCAACCTCTCTAAGTTCTTCAATAATTGACATGATTTCATTTGTGTGACTTGGATTCCCAGCAGCTTGAGACGCCATCAGCAGTCGCAAACGATCAACTAGTTCATTTGGATCATCCCAGTAAACATAGTCCATAGGTTTCTTGGTGGTAATCATAAATTTTGGTAGTCCTCTTCTATGCTTTTCAACAAAATCAGCAATATATTTGTTGTACTTGTCAGTTGAATCTCTGTAAATACTTTTGCTTGAATCATAACCTTTCCTATGAGTATTTGTTCTCTGGATAATTTCCAAATATTTTTTCTTATCATCTTTCGTGACAAGCGTGTCTTTCGGTGTCTTCATGAACAATAATTCCAACAACCCAGGAGTTATTGGATAATTTCTGTCTTTGACAGTTATTGTATCACTTGCAAATGAAATAGGTGAATCACCCATATGCATTTCACCATATTTTCTGCGTACACCATATCTCATATCATTATCTTTATGTTTTTTACTTAAACGTTGTAAGTAATTAATGAGTAGAGAATTTTTACGTGCTGGAGTACTTGTTGATGTTGGTGGTGAGGCTATAGCAAGTGATGTGTAGTTAAATGAACTTTCATCATCTGAAATTAAACTGTTGTATACTTCTGGATCACCATATAAAGATTTTTCAACCTCTTGTTTTTCAACTTCTTGTTTTTCAACCTCTTCTTTTTTAATATTTTCTTCTTTCAGCTTTGAAGATTCAACTAAACTCTGAAGTGGTGTGACAATAGGTTTAAACATTTCCTCCATGGCTCGTTCAGCTGTATCTTTGCCCAATTTCAACATCTTATGCTTCCGTCGGATGGCATCGCTGGCTTGAGATATCTGATGCAGAATATCCTTCTGCTTTGAAATTTCTTCAGGTTTCATGTTGACAGGTTAACGTCTACAGCATGTATGACTATCACACTCTAAAGTACCTCAATTTATACTAATGAAGCAGTCGAATCCTTTTCGATACCTACCACTGTTCAATTCACTATCTTTATCAATTACCACAAACCCATATTTATTCCAGCATGCTGAGCATAAATCTCTGAATGAGTTGTATGACATGTCAGTATTAACATGATCATCATAAATATGCTTTAGATTCATTTCACCTTGACGGAAGATAGAAGCTGTCCACATCCTTGTGTCGACCCACGCAGAAAAAAGCCTTGATGTGATCCTGATTTTCACAAGCAACATCGTCAAATATCATTAGGGAGTTAGGCTTAGCATCTTCAGGCTTGATTACAGCCTCATGTTCGCTGAATGTGAATAATCCAATACCATCAATTTGTTTAACTAGTGTCTCCAGAAACTGTTACTTTGATTGGTTAAGAGACTTTAAGTAAAGATATATATTCTCAAATCTCAAATCGTTTGGATGTACAATAAGAGACAGCAGAGCATTCGTCTTTTCACAGTTGGATGGTCCACAAAATACTGCACGGATACTGTTTGGAAACAAATCACCGTGCCGTTTGAGTTTTCTCACACCTGTCCCTTGAACAATTTGATCAAAGTTAATAACTGGTAACTGGGCACTTGGTTTGTTGAACTCCATGACTGCCGATTAAATTCTGAGCTCAAGGGGTATAAATACCGGTATATATAGACCATCAGTCAGTCTTTGATGTAACATGGCTGAGAGCAGATGTGGAAGAGGTCTCATTAACAATATAATCAACAAGCTTCTACTTGAACTTCATATCCCCGGGTACCAGTACTGCGGTCCAGGTACAAAGGTAGCTAAGAGGTTAGCTCGAGGTGATTCAGGTATAAATCCTCTGGACGCTGCTTGTAAGGAACACGATATAACTTACTCTAAAAATCGTGAAAATTTGAAAGCCCGCCACGAGGCTGATAAAATCCTTGCTGAGAAAGCGTGGCAACGATTCCAAGCAAGAGACGCTGCTATTGGTAAAAAAGCTGCTGCTCGGAGTGTAAACAAAATCATGAAGTTGAAAAGACGTTTTGGTATGGGCCTTAAAAAAGAAAAACCTATTACTAAGCGTAAGACAATTAAAAGAAAAACAACGAAGCGTAAGACAGTAAAAAGAAAGCCAACGAAGTAAAAAACAACAAAGCGTAAGGTAATCAAACGCAAGACAGTCGAAAGAAAAACAACCAAGACTTCCATGAAGAAGAAGGATGTTGCTCTGAGGCAGATTGTTGATAAAGCTAAAAAGTCCATACAGCCTGGTGGAGATCCAGTTAAAACAGCTCTTGAAGGTGCCCGCAAAGCTGTCAAGAAGGCCGGTGGGAAGAAAAACCATCGATTGCCTCGTATTCTACCAGTTCCATCAAAAATTGGTGGAGTACTTCCATTCTTAATTCCCCTGTTTGCAGGGTTATCAGCTGTTGGTGCTTGGACAGGTGGAGCTGCAGGTGTTGCAAAAGCTGTGAAAGAAGCAAGCGCAGCTAAAAATCAACTTGTTGAAAAGAAACGTCACAACTTAAAGATGGAGGAAATAGCTGTAGGTAGAGGATTATACCTCAAACCTTACCGCAGTGGTATGGGGCTCTATCTGAAATCATACCCAGAAGGAGCTGGCTGCAAGAAGTCAAAAAACCAGTGGAGCTACCACATCAAGCACTGACTAACATCAATTTATCAAAATATGCTAAAATGGTTAAAATTCCAAATTTCCGTGGAGTTTTCATGAAAAATAATTTACCAAAATCTGGACCCAACATAAATGAATCAGCAATAATAAATTTAGATGATAAACGTGGACCTGGAACTCACTGGGTTGCATACAAGAAAAATCATGATCAAGTTATTTACTTTGACAGTTTTGGTAATCTTCAACCTCCACAAGATTTGATGGAATATCTCGATATTAGTAGCGTAAAGTACAATCATAGAAGATATCAAGACTTCGATACAATCATATGTGGACATTTGTGCTTAAAATTCCTGACTGGACAACTATAAATTGAAGTGACTTGGGACTGCAAGCATCAGTCATGGCAGAGTCATTCACCTTGACACTATCTGGAACGTCCTCTGTATTGGAGGAAAATTATTTTCCACCAATTGAGCTATCACCTACAAAAAATTATGTTCTTGGACTTGTTAAGCTCCTGACATTCAATTCAATACCAAATATAGATGAAGATGCTAATAAATTTTATGTGTCATCAAAAAGATCCAAAAGAAGTACAATCAAGAGATTTCAAGAAATAACTATACCAACAGGGAGTTATGAAATCAAAGATATTGAAACTTATATAAACAAGACATTACAAGAACTGAGTTTCACTTTAAAAGCAAACAACAATGAGTTGAAGAGTGAAATAAAATGTGATCAGCTTATAAATTTTGAACCTGAAGATTCCATTGGATCATTACTTGGATTTGTCATCAAAAAGATCCAAAAGAAGTACAATCAAGAGATTTCAAGAAATAACTATACCAACAGGGAGTTATGAAATCAAAGATATTGAAACTTATATAAACAAGACATTACCAGAACTGAGTTTCACTTTAAAAGCAAACAACAATGAGTTGAAGAGTGGAATAAAATGTGATCAGCTTATAAATTTTAAACCTGAAGAGTCCATTGGATCAGTACTTGGATTCACCAAACGTGTGCTTGAACCTAACATAGTACATAAATCTGATTTGCCCGTACAAATATCAAAAATCAACACTCTGAGAGTCGAGTGCAATATAACTACTGGATCATACATCAACGGAGAAAAAAATCACACAATCCATGAATTTTTCCCGAGAGTTCCAGCAGGATATAAAATAGTGGAAGAGCCAACAAACATCATTAACCTGCCAGTCGCCGTACGAGCAATACACAACTTAAGACTACGCATTGTTGACCAAGACGGGAAAATAGCAAATTTCCGTGGCGAGACTATCACGATAAGACTGCATATAAAAAGTCTGTAATGGGTATCGTATATGAGACAAAGACTGGTAATGGGTATAAAAGGATTGCAGCATGTTCAAAGATTATCAGTCATCATCGAGCTCTGAAAGTGTTGACACGTCAGAACGCAGAGTTCCCTGTGGAAAAATCCTGATAGATCCCAATAAAATACCGTGTTCGATCGGAAGCTATCACAAGCTATTGTGTTTTTGAAACAGCAATTCCGGATACTTACAGATTGACGCAAAAAATGATAGATTCATTGGATTTTATCTGCTACAGGAACGACCAATTGTATTGTATCAGTATTTCCAATTGATTATAATCCAGAATTGCGTCACTAAAACTTACTGATAGAATTAATGAGGTTGTATCAGTAAATTGCACGGGTTCATTGTATACTTTGTCATAGGATTATAATTGGAAAAATTAATCGAAAAGTATAATAAAGTATCAGCAGACAGTTCAAACTTATGGTTCTGATAAAGTGATTCCCGATAAGTTCATAGTGGTCTCAATTAGAATTTATCAGTTAAATATGTGTTGTTCTTTTCAGTATTTTTCCATTGTGACTGTAACGTAAATTTTATCAGATATTCCGAATCAGAAAACGATCAGATTGTACGGGGTTGATCAAAGTACAGATTTTTATTCCCGTACGGTTTAAAAACAGTAATTGCGGATAAAGTTAATCTATTTTTGATATATATTTATATGTATTTCACTAAATAAAAAATAATGTGGCTGATCAGAATCTATGAGAAAGTATAAGCAATATCTGTTTAGTCTTTTAATGTACTATTCCATTTTAATATTATATAAAAGTTTATCAGATATTTCGAATCAAAAAACGATCAGATTGTATGGGGTTGATCCGAATACACTGTCTTTATTTACTTACGGTTTGGAAACAGTAATGGCGGATAATTTTGATTTGTTTTCAATATTCATTTATGTGTATTTTCATGAATTAAAAATACTGAAGCCCATCAGAATCTATGAAAAAGTACAAGCAATATCTGTTTAGTCTTCTAATGTACTTTTCCATTTTAATATTATATAAAAGTTTATCAGATATTCTGACTCAGAAAACGATCAGATTGTATAGGATTGATCCCATAACGTCTTCCAGTACTATTCGGAAACGGCAGTTGCGAATAAATTTAATCTTTTATCAATACTTACTTATATGTATCATACTAATTAATCCAAAACATAGTCACTTAAAAGAATATAAAAAAATTTATTTTTGATAGTTTTTTTAGTTAGCAGTCACCAAAATCATTAGCAATAATTGTATTTTGAATTTAGTTACTTGACTTTATTGTCTATTATTAAATAATTAATGAATAAATAACAAATTATGCTTAATTTTTGGAGTGTTCATTGCTACTAGTTTCACTATCGGAGTTGGAACTTTCGTCATCAGAACTGCTACTATCAGAGCTAGAAACCTCTTCCTCTTCTTTAACGCCTTTTCCCCTATTCTTGGTTCCATCAGCATTTTTCTTACTCTCTATAACAAAAGAAATATTTATGTACTCAAAATGAAACGCTTTATTCCAAAAACATCGTTATTTAAGGACGTTCCAAGAAAAAAACCGTTTCCTTAAAATTTTTTGAAATTTTTCGTACTTATACTCATAAGTATCCTTTATACGCAGAAATTTTTTTAAATAGTCCTCGCGGCACTAAATTTTGAAATATTAGCATTCAAAATTTGTATATTTTATATGCAAACCCTATGCTGACCAACGTTCAAGCAAACGTTTTATTAAATATCATTCGTACTTAAATTAGGATTGTTTTAAAAAACTGATAATCATTAATTGAAGATATTTCAAGTATTTTTTATCAAAAAAAACATAAACAAGCACCATTCATTTTTTTATAAAAAATGTTTGAAGTTAGTGACTTTCGATATTTTTCGTGAGTGGAAGTAAGTGAGCGATACTCTATAAAGAGAGGCAGCTATAGTGCGTGAGAAAGAAACTAATAGCCATAACTATTGGTGTCTTTTTCTTGTCTATGATCGTCCTTAATTCCGAAAAAAGGTTCTTTTAAATGAGTATACGCATTTCAAAACTCAAAGAGGTAAAACTTTGAGGCAGTCAATGTTAAGATATCTTCTTCATTTAGAAAAGTAAGTTTTGCCTTTTTGTATAAACGATCATTTAATTAAGTCAGTTACATATCAGTGAATGAACATCATAGATAAATTAAAATAATTCTTACCTTTGGATGGTACTTTTTTTGGTCTTTCCAGATCCGAATTTTTTCTCCGAATATATTCGACGTAATCATCGACCTTTTCATTAATATGCTTTTCCGACAATTGCCGATGCTCTTGTAGATAATATCTGTAAATATCTGTAAAAATATTTGATTAGCTTGCGGAAAATTCACTTCTTCAGTAAATATAAAATTTCTTACCTCTCACGGCCAACATCTTAACCGGATCTAGTTTTGGCTTCGCAGGTCCTTTAGTTCGATTACTTAGCTTACCGGTTACACTGCTATTTTTTGAAACATCCCGAGTAAATATATCTACTGCTACATTTTTCACAAAAACAGCATCAGTCCCAGATGCAGCTTTTGCATTATTGTAGTCTTGGACTGTAATCCAGATGTTTTGACCACAATGAATCTGCAAAGATTTTGATTGAAATATATAGCGAATTGTACAGCTATTAATAAAAAATATAAGAGCCAACCGTTTAATTACAAGCTTTACTCTGGAGAAAAGAGATTTTTTGTTTAATTTATTGTTAAATTTGATATTTGACAAAGTCTTTATCCGTCTTAAAGAAATTAATCCTTTTAGCTCGTTTTTTTTATATGTTTGAGAATATTTCTATACATATCCTATACATCAAGTTATTGAAAAATAATGAATAAAAGTAAATAGATTTCCTATATATTTAGAAATTAAACAATTATTATAGAAGATTAGAACTTAAAAATCAATGTCTCTTAAATTTTTTACCAATAATAAACTGTAAATTGGATTCGAACTTCTAAATTTAAATAAAAATTTACCATTCCTGTGTCTGACCGTATAAAACCGACTGGTAGAGGGACTTGGATGTTATCAAAATCTATTGCTTGGACTGCTGTCGGTATTGCTGCTCGGGTACCTGAATATTATAAGAGATATGAATAAATCCATTTAACATACATTTTTATTAACATAATTTCGTTTAAGCAATTATTTATTATCTATCAAATGAAGTATACTTTAATAACGATTGAGAGAAATTACATATACTAGCGCTATATATATATATATAATAATAATAATAATAATAATATATATATATATTTATATGCGCGAACAGTTACATATAAATTAGAGACAGTATGAACTATTTTGATGTAATACCTGCGGAAAAAATCTTAAAAAAAGTCGAAAATAGAATCGATGATTATTTTTAAACAGATTGGCCTACATTCTGAGAATTTCTATGAAAATAATTTTTTCTGTGAGGTGAACGAGTACGTTATTCAAGTTGTATTATTTGTATTAGATTGTAGCTTTTTAACTAATTTTAGCACGAGTTTGTGGTATCATTAATAATGTTAAAATGATTTAAAATTCAAGTAGCATACAATATAACGTTACTTTAAATTTGCTGCCAATTTGACAAGATTGTCTGCAAAGCTCCGGTGACCACTTGCTGAAAAGCATCCTGACCTGTCTTCATGTCCTTCAATTGCTGATTTATTTCTTTCAAGACGTCATTTTCTGATTCTTCTGTATGAGTTTTTTTTTAGTCTTCTGTACAACAGTAAAATATAATATATTAAAGCGAAATTTAAAAAAATACTATCGTCCGTTTTGTTACATTTCATCGATTTTGGAATGACGGCTAACGATCCATTAGCGTTCCATAATTTGGGCCCGATATTTTACATGTTATATATCTAAGTTAAGTTGTAAAGTTAAAATTTTTCGTAGTAGTCCCGTATATTATTGCAGTGTGTTTCATATTAGTTGTGAGAAAACTTCAAATATTTGTGGTTAGAACCGTTTAACACGAGAAAACTGAATAATTGATGATGCGATTTTTTATTGGGAACTTGATTAGTTATATTATGTTCCTAAATACCAAAAATATGACTGATTAGTCTACAATAATTCTTATCTATTTTTTTTTAGTAGCTACTGAGAGGGTAAAACTTCGTTTTAATTTCAGTGTTGTAAAAAATTTATATATTCTATTGGAGTTTGTTTTATCCTTTTTACATTTGCAAACAGAGAAAAATTGATAAATAATTTAAAAAAACCTTGAAATATTTCGAATATTTTATAGTTACTATTGTATACGATATTCACTACTTTTTAACGTATAATATCAAATGCTTAACATATTCTCTACAAGTCATCATTATCATCAATTGTTCATTATACACATACGTTCCCTTCCTGAGTGTTACTTTTCTCCATCATAGTTTTGGTTTCACTTCCAAGATAGTTGTTGATGTCACTCAGCCCGCTTGCGATCGGGTTCTTTGCCGGGTTCATTTGTACATCAAGCTTTGAACCTCCAGGAATATTTGATTGAGTTTGATCATCTTCATTGGGTCTAGTTATTTCCATCTAAAAATATATAAAGGTAGAATTAAAGTTTTGCGAAAATCAACAATTCAAGTGATTCGATGAAATATTTTTAAGATTTCTCGTCGTTTTTAAATTATGAAAGCGCGAAAATATTATTTTTCATTCGTTTCTTAGCTTTTTGTCACCTTAAAGGTATTTTCCCGATAAACTAAAAACTTCAAGTAAATCTAATCAAGTATATTAATTTAAAAAAAGGAGACATTAGGTCGCCGAAATAGAAGTAGATTTCCGAGTATCACTGAAAATTTGTAAAGTTGTGAGAACGAATGCAATAATAAAATTTCATTAAATAGAAAGCTTCATAAAGAGTTTTTTGTCAAGATTGTAAGTGTGATAAAAATTAAAGCTTATTTAACGAGCTTTCGGGTGCACTTTATAGAAAATAATATATAAATATACTTATAAATACATACACTAATAAAAAAAAATAACTTGATTCAAGAGAAAAATTGTTGAGCCAAAAATATCATTTTAAAGAGTTTGATAATCTTTAATCAAGTGAATGGTATTTCAATTACGAAACGATTTTAAATAATACTTACTAAAAGTAGCTGCTGGCTGTTATTTTTCTCTGAGGTATTTATAGTTTCACTTGAGTTAACTCCGTTTTCATTTTGAAATGCATTTGAAAGAAAATCTGGTGTGTCACTTCCCAAAACTGTGATAGATTTTTCGTTTTCAGTTCTTGATAATTTTTTAATTTTGTTTGATTCCACTGATTGATCCTACAAACACCAATATAAATTGACATGAAGTACTTTCATACCGTTTCAAAATTTGCCTTACATGAACTGTTTCCAATTGTACTTACATCTTGCACCTGTCCACTGTCAATGTCATGACTTGAATTTATTATTTTTTTTTCGATACTGTTCCCCACTTTATTAGGATTGATTGGATTCTTAAAAAAAAAAAACATATACTCACATTAACTCGCATGCATAATAGGTTCTCATAAATTATAAATTTTACTGATATTTGTGCTTTGATAAAATATGAAAATAGTACACGAACATTTCTTTTTTTAATCAGTTATAAGCATAACTTATTATTGTAATGAAATTACACCATTTTAGTGGTTATATATATAATTTTTGGGATTAGTACCTTCATTGTTATTATTTTGACGTTATATATTCATGACTATCAATTTGAAGACGCATTTATAATTTTAAAAATTAGTAACGACTACTTTTAGTGCTTGACTTAGAAATTTTGTATTTATGCCTTCAATAATATTGATTTTAAATTATTCATTATTATCTTTAATGTTATATAATTATCTTAGTAAAAAGTAAAATAATATTATGATTGATAATTGCATGTGGAATTTTTACCTTTATCTTTTGAGATTTTTTAACAATACGGTTTTTTTCAGTTTTCTTTTTCTTTAATTCCTTCAATAACGAAGAATCAGCTTTTCTTTTCTGTAAAATAGTATCAATTATTGCTTATTGTTTAAATCGAATTTGGTTATTATAAACAAAATTTTTTACATATTAGAAAATAACATTATGATGTAAAATTCAGTGCTCATTTTTGGGATTTCTAATATATACACATAAAATTAACAACTTACAATGAAAAAAATACAACTGACCTGGCTTTTCTTCAGCTTTTTTCCAATCTTCACTAAAGATAGGTCCAATTTTTTGTTTAATAACTGCATCGGAGAAAGGGTTACCATCTTTGGAAAACTTTCATCCTCTTTAGTTTTTCCATTTAAAATCGAGTTATGATTTTCTTTATCATTGTTGTCATGAATTTCTGTCTCTTTATCAATAGCCTGTAGTTAGTATTAAAATATGTATTTTTTGTTTGTTAAACTGATTAAAGTCATTGGAAGATTTTTTTTTAAGAAAAAATTTAGATATTTATAAAAATATAATTTAATTTTGAATTCTTAAGTTGAATTCTTAACAACTTCCTATACATATTGTCTAATTAAACAGCATTAAGAATAGAAGTAAGATTTGTAATAATTAACGCTATACAATAAGTTATAGATAGTGAGTACAGATAAATCAGTAAGTTATGTTGCTTTAATATTACTTAACACATTCATGAGTTCAACCATTTAATTTAATTAACTAGTTTCCGGTTTGAAAAATGTAATGAGAGACTTATTCTTATCCATTTAAAATTGTTTAATATAATAATAACTTAAAAGAATGACTTATAATTGTATAAAAGGAGATTATTAATGCAACACTGGATTTTAACATGACATAATTAATAATTTCTTTATGTTCTTAAATTTTTAGGGAACAAGCAAATATAATCATTCACTCCAGTTGCAAAGAAAATTACTTTTTTTTGTATAGTTTCAATACCGGTAATTATCATTTCTCCTTCTATACTTGTTATTTGTAAGATATGAAGTAATTGAATGTTTGATTGGAAACTTGTTTGAAAAGTTTGTATTTCATTGCCATGAAGATGACATGTATTATTTAAAGAAATGAAACCGTGAATCTGTACGAATTTTTTCGTATCTAGCAGAACTACTGTGTCGTTAGTTTTTTTAGGACGAATGTAAGCTGTGCTACGGAGCACCATCTTATTATATATGTACCTATCAAAAACTTTAACTGAATGAATATTGTCAAAATATTGGGGCATTAATTGAGTCAGTTTATCATCTGGTGGTTTTTCAGTGCCAATCAGTAGAGCACGATTATCACTTCGTGTATAGTTCTTCAGTTTTTGGGGCTTAAACAGATCCTTACAATAATTACGGCATTTCACGGATTCGGTATTGTAATCAATGTTGCATCGAATATTTTTCTCTTTAAACGTTGAGTTTATTATTTGATTTGACACACTACTGACTCCAGTAATACAAGGTCTAATAAGAAAAATCATGCTTTCAAAAGGAAAAGCCGAACTTGACCACAATGGCCCACTTTGTCTGACTAATTCTACAACATGCAACAACGAGTGTAAGTTAAACGTCATTGAGTTAACACCGTAAAGTATTTGACAATCACGTACGAACTGGAGTATATTTATTTCACATATTAAAAGATCTTTTCCACTTATGTTGTCAGTCATTAACGTATATATGCTTGAAACTAATAGGAGATACGACTGAAAACATTTTTCATCGAGAATATCCGCTAGACACGGTACGCTATCGAATAATAGCCACGATTCCCATTTCGAAGCTTTTCACTTTACTGCATGATCTACTGTTCTCACAAGCCTATGAAAATTAATGTTTAATTGACGAGTCGCAATTTCCTTTCGTTGTTGAGGCTTTAAATAATACATAGTTCTTGGTTTAGTCCACAAATTCCATAGATGTCGTGATATACCTAATAGAATGCCGTGCATATAATCTAGAGGAAAACCCCACACGCAATCAAAATGTTTCAACTGTAGCATTGCACAGCTGCCTTTAACGCCGTTTATTGTCTTTCCCAATTGTTCAACTTCTTCAACATCTTTAAGATGACTTTGATTTGTCCGCAACAGTGGAGCTTGTTGAGTGAATGGATATCTAACAGCAGAACTATCGTAAACTCCAGTTACATAACACCAGCTACAACCTGAATATCCGTTAAATTGAAAACGGTTTTGGATAACAGGTCTAGCAACTGAATCCACGCATAGTAAAAGACAGAAAAATTTTAAATTTCTTGTACAACCCTCATTATCAATTATATTTAGACCAGTCTCTATCATATTATTTGCGCTTTCGATAAACTTTGACATATAAGTCTGCATAAATTCAGGAGATAGCTCTGCCGATGTAATAAATAGACCACTAAGAATCACGTTACGAAACCGCAATGCTGGTGATAATTCATTGAGATGCAGTTGAATCGGCCACATACTTCGCTTGGAGCTCTTTGTAAGTGGTGCGCCGTCGGTATTGACGTTGTAAGTCAATGCACCTGGTGAAAGTTTTTGTACCGCTTTATACAGCTGGCCATCATATATATCATGGATAACTCCATCATTTTGCGGGCATTTTAATTTTTCAATAGTATTTAATACATCGGTCTTAACTTCTATATCCCTAAATAATAATTTTAATTGATATTTCAAATCAATAATGATGAATTGATTCTTACTGGTCGATGAAAGTTCATATTCTGCTTGACAGTGGGTACATTGAACTTTTATTTTCTTTTTCTTATCTGATAATTTGCTTGTGTGTAAAATACGGTGAAATTTATCTGTTTTGCAATAAAAATTTGATGGCATTTTGTCCCTCGGAGGATTATACGCTTTTGACCGTGAATAATGAGAAGGATTCCATTATTCTAACGTAGGACCAGCTAAAACTTTTATTAAATTTATTAAATCATCTTGATCGTTTCTTGTCAAATGTTTAGATACTGAGAATGCGGTAAACATTAGTAATACATCTGAGACATTACTATTTGACTGTGGAAAAATGATTGTATTACCATTCATTTTATCACAATCAAAACGAAATAAATCATTACTGGTCGATGAATTATCCGAATCACTATCAGACCATAGTTCATTATCCGAGACATTGTCATTATCAGTACGTAATTCATCATGAGAAGCACTACATTCATTAGAATATCCAGATGATACTTCACATAGATTGTTTATCGATTGCTGTTCATTAGAATCCGAATATTCAATCAGATTTTCTGTAGAAACACAAAGCGGGTCTGCTGAACTACTACCGAAATCCATGGTGGATCTTTTTTCGACCGAGTGTTCATGCAGTTCTAATGAAATAGAAGTAGAGTCAACGGATGACTTAGGAAATTCAGTTGTATTGGGAACTAATGAATCAGTTACTGGAGAATTTGTGTTAGACTTAAAGATGTTCTGAGAATTGCTTACTGTGAATAAAAGAAAACTTATATTTTTTTTTTGCGAGGAATTAATAAATATAAAATTTTAGTTTCTCCCAGAATACATGAATATGTTACCTCCTGTAAGAAAAAATTTTTCCTTAAGCTCTCTTATTTTGATTTTATGGCGGAATCGAGTTGCTCTACTAACTCGATAAGGATTGTAATCATTAAATAAATATTGTTTATTTATTCTTCGGCTATTTTACGGTTCCATCTCAGTCGATAGAGAAGAATTGAACTGCATTTTTAAACATTGAACAAATGGAAAAAATTCAATCATTCCATTTATAAAAATAGAAATAATGAGAAAACGGTAATTTCATAAAGAAAACTATCGATGAGATAATTCAGAAATTCAACAATTATAAAATATTTTTTTTAATTCTATAATTTTAAACGGTACTATAGCAATGCATTGAATCGTTAAACTGTCGTTTAGAAAATACAATTGTCAGTATATTGCAAACGAAATAATAATACTTATTTTATTTCTTTAAATCATAATAGTCTAAATAAGGTAATTGTAACCAATAATAGTACATACATATTAAACGGAAAACAAGTCCAACAAATCAGCCCAATTACTAACCACTGTCTATAACCGTTTTTTTAAAAGCAATGAAAATCGTAAAGACATGTAACATGTGCGCTAAGAAAGATAAAAAAATTGCAATAAAAAGGTCTTAAATTGTTAACAATAAAAATTACTATCACCATGTGTGATATAAACAATTACTGATAAGCTATATGTGTTATATTTCTCCAAACAAACAATTCACTCAAGTTCGTAAAAACATTGATGAATATTTTGTCACAGGGTTTTATCCCTGTGTGCGTCCCTTCCTGCGCCTAGTATTGGTAACAGATCCACACTCGGTGTGTCTCTAAAACTTTTATTATTTTGTATTAATTTCTTTATTATATTTTATTTACTCATGTCTATATTTGAGAATTTATGTATTATTGTTATTAGTTCTTAAGTATTAATTTGACTTTTGTTTCAGAAAATTGTATTGAACTACCTATAGTTTTATTATTTCATTATTTATGCATTTATCGCCGTAGATCTTTGCCATAATAGACTTAATCATATTGTAAGCTTGTTTCAGTGTCTAGCACTAAGGTCCAACGATGGGTATCGGGACAGGTAGTAAAGAAAATGCAAAAGCATAATATTGATTATTGGTAATAGATCATAGCCCTTACTCGCATGGGTAATGCCCTACAATATCGGTCGCGAGTAGAGGGACTTGTAAATTTTGAGAAAACGGCTTGAGAGGCCCTCGTAATCGGACACGAGGCCTGATAGTTTTTGGTAAAAATAAAATTGGCAGACACGCGGGAGCCCGCATAGTGTAAGGAGTGTGGATCTAGCGCCTTGGTTTGAGTCCCTTTTTGGTAAGTACTCACAAGTTGAGCTGTATTTTCATCCGCACGTCGCGTTGTCTCCTGGCTCAGATAAATTGTTATTAAAATTATTATTAATTGTCAAGTCGATCCCGTCGTTAGTAAGGGGGTTCGTAGTGAGATACCTGTCCCGAAAGCCATGCATTTGGGTCCTCGAATCGGCCAGTATTGAGTTAAAATTTATAATTGTATTTCTCGAGATAACCCGACTGAGGAATTCGGGTGTATCTCAGTTCAATATTATTAGATAAAATTTCTATTGTATAGTTAACGTCGTCGTAAAATAATCAAATAGTTTACCGAGAATCTGGACCAATTATTAACAATTATACGCGACATCATTATTATTATTTTGATTATACCGTCCATCCAGCTAAGGAATTCGGCTCTGGACTTAATTTGAAGTAATTTGTTTGAATAAATATCTGTTTATATTATTGTTAATTTTTCGTAACATACAAAATTACTGTTTCTCCTTTTTCCTAACTCCTTATATTATTTATTTCCCCGGAATACCTGCAGATAGGCCCTGGAAATACAGGGTTTGTTATTTTTCCCTGTTTGGAAAAAAATAACTGGCGTCCAAACGTGCACTAACCCAGCCTGGGTGGCTGCTGCGGTGTTGATTAGGAGATAAAGAGCAACTCCTAAGCTTCCTATTAGATACTGTTTATTTAATTTGGGCGACCTGGACAAAATTTCTACTTTACTCGACGTATCCACCGTCGAGTCGTGTATAAAAAGAGTAAAATTTTGTTACAATTTTATATTCGAAAATAGTTTCAGTGCTAACGCATAAAATCAATGTTTTTTTTAGAAGTTATAATACTACAAACAAAAAAAAACTTTTGGTTGAACGATAGAGAAAAATCCATGGTAAGTGTGAAGTTATTAAGTATTCAATTATTTCGTATCGAAACTGTCCAAAAGTAATCACTGATTTTTTATTGGCTGGGTTAAAAGTGTGTACGCGTAGTGTGCAATTAAAATTCCTAGCTCAAATTCAAATTAAGGGCTTTTTAATGGTAGACAATTCCAATTGCTTGGTCTATTTGATCATTCCTACGATATTTATACGAAAGTTTTAGTATTAATTTGAAAATAATGATGCTTTAAAGAACTTACCGCTAACTTAGCCTTCAACTGTTCTAGTTGTTCGTCGACAACTGGATTAATGTCTATATTTGGAGTATTACTTTTTCTCGGACTACTTTCATTAATATCACTTATTTCAGACGCTGTTTCCTGATTACGAGGGGTTGGAACTGCAAGCCTTCTTGTTTTATTAATTTGTTTTTCCAGTGCGTCAATGGTATCTAAAAGATCATAAATACTATAAGAACATCTAACCGAAGACCCGATAGTAGATATATAACATTTTGAAAAATTATAAAGACGAAATCAGTGTAAACCGTACATTATTAAATCTTTTTAATTTTCTCAGTCGATAATAATGTAAAATACTGTTATGAATTCTTGTAGCAAAATTAACTTACTTAAAAAAAAAAAACCTTCAAACTTTGTTTTTATCTGTCTTTCATACAATACAATAATATTAGATTACATGGCATCTATGCCAAAAATATTATATTCACTTGTTTTAATTCATATCATACTAATGAAAAATTTTGTTTCTAATTTAAAGTTAAAGTTTCTGAATTTAATATTTTCAGATGTTAATTGTTACTAAAAAAAAAAAAAAAAGAGTTATGTCTTTATAACCAATATTCAACATGTATACATTATCACATTTTACAAGCTCTATGATACGACAACGATATTTTTGAAAGACTTTAATAAAGATTTGTTAATAAATTAGATAAAATACGCACCTTCATCAAATAACAGCAAAGCTTTCTTAGGTGGCTGATTTTCAAACATAATGTAATGCTGTTTGTTTTTATTAACTGGCAGCTTGATTTGGTCATAATTTTTTACCCAAGAAAATGGAATCGTATCATATTTGTCTTCGTCGACTAATTTTATGTACGCAAACATAATGATTATCCTTTAGTAACTAGAACATGATACATAAATCGTTAAGGACTTAGTATGTATTTATGAGATCAGTGCGCATGCATACTATATAGAAAACCTATGTTTAAAAAATATTTTTAAATACTGGCAGACAAATACGTAAATCAGGGGCAAAGGGGCAGTAGTTTATAAAGTACTGCAACTTACATGTTTAAAATTTTTTTTACCTTTCCGAATCAATAAATTCGCCTACATAAGGCTACCCCCATTTAGAAAAATTATTGATAAAGATTTATACAGGTTAATTTTTTAGAACTGCGATAAGAATGCAATAACCAATTTCCCCCTCAGCTCTTAGTAAAGTTGTGAAGCCTTTCCATCATATATTAAGGATAAATCCAATTTAGAATAACAATTTACTTATATTGGTGTCGATTAAGTTTGTAATTAGATAACATTTTTAAAATCATATAAAAAGTTAGAAAAATAGGGTATTTTATAATGTCATGAAATAAAATTTAAAAAAAAAAAATAAAAAATAAAAATTCGAACAAATAGCTGACAATTTTTTAATGGGATCTACTGAGTTCTATGCATGAAATTGGAGATTCCCATACGATCCCATCAATCACGAAACTTATTCGAATAAATCTTTAATAACAATTATAAACTTTTTTTTAAAATTTCAATACTAAATAATGCAAATATTGGTTTAACCGTAAGTCGACAAAATAATAAATAAAAAAATTCTGTTAAATAAAGATTCACTTTGAAGCAATCACTTTGTCAATTTTTAAAATACCAAACGAAACTTAAAAATTTCTCTGCAACGTTTAAAATAAACACTGTAGTGTAATGTTTTAAAACATTGACAAAGTTAAACCATAATTGAAAAGTTATTAATTATCGAAGAATGAAATACTAAAAATCCTAGTTATAAGTTAAAACTTTTTGAATGTTATTTATTGGATGTTATCAGTTAAACCGAAGATCTAGATGAAATCTTTTACAACCCGATGTTTTTCAAATGTTTTAATGTACGGATTATTATAATCCAAAAATGTCATAACAATTTCTTTCAGCAGAATATTGATGCAAACAGGTTGTAAATGTTTAAATTCATGTTAAAAAGGAAGAAATCAAAAACAAAAGTCTTCTAAAAATGTAAAGTTTTTTTTTCTGATTTATTATAATAAATAAATAAAATCACGATTAAGTAAATATAACTATTTAGAAACAGCTGCGTTTCTTAAGGATATATCCAAATTATTTACGGTAATTGATAACAGAAAGACCATAAAATAATTTTATAAAATTCGAACAAATAGCTGACAATTTCTTAATGGGATCTACTGAGTTCTACGTATGAAACTGGAGATTCCCATACGATCCCATTAATCACGAAACTTATTCGAATAAATCTTTAACAACAATTATAAACTTTTTTTTAATACTTCAATACTAATAAATAATGAAAATTAAATTAGCCGACATTTGACAATTTTTAGGATTTTTTGTAATAAAAAAATTTCAATAAAAATTCCACTTGTAGAAAATTTCAAAAAGTTCAAGTGCAATTTTTTAGATATAATCTTTCAGTTATAATGTAATTCACGAAAAAAATTGGCAGACGTCTGCTGATTTCAGTATCACAATAAATAATGCAAATATTGGTTTAATCGTAAGTTGATAACATAATAAAAAAAAAAAAATTCTGTCAAATGTAAAGATTCACTTTGAAATAATCACTTTGTCATTTTTGAAAATATAAGCGGAACTTAAAAATTTCTTTGCAACGTTTATATACTAAGTACTGTACTACCTTATGTTTTAAAATACAAAGTTAAGCAACTATTGAAAATGTTTTAATGAAATAATCAGGACTTACATGATTAACCCAGAACGTACCCACAAATACTTTAATTTTCACTGCTGTGACACGGTTAAAGACTAACAAAGAACTGACGTAACGTGACTACCGGCTACACTTTGGCGGGCACGTTATTTCCATTATCTAAGAAATCCATGCTTTACCCCTTCCACTTGCAACTACTACTACACACAATTTCCAATACAATGCATTGGCATGTACAGTACAATCTAGTTATAAGTTATATTCTTTCTCTCTTCTACTTTCAAGAAAATTTTCATATAAAGGTATAGTGGCCGTGAGAGTGACAAAGGCATGCATTGTAACTCATAACCAGAGTCTAGTATCACACACAATCGCAGAATATATATTTTCCTCAAATTATTTTTCAGTATATGTAAATACTTACTTAATCCGGTGCCCGCTCTGTTAGTAGGCAGATACTTTGAAACAATAACTTAAATTTGAATAATATATAGAAAACAACAAGTTATAATATTTATTAACAAAGTAAATTAAATCATAAAGATTGCTGAAAATTGTTTTGATGGGATTTATTGGATTAGATGAGTAAAACAGTAAATCCCTATACTATCCTTTCTTTCACGAAAATTGATAACTATGCTAATGAGATTTATTGGATCTTACAAGTATAACTGTAAATCCCTGTAAGATCCTTCTTATTGGGATATCTTAGTAATAATATTAAGAATTAAAAGATTTATTTCTATACTTCAATCCCAACAACCATTACAATTTTTAGCTTAATTGTAAGGATATGGAACAAAAGAAAAAAAAATGATTAAAATATGATGTTAAAAATGAAAAAAATGTTGATGCACATTGAATAAAAATTTTTTTAATTTTTGCGTGATATGTGTTAAATTAAAAGTTTTTAAATAAATTTCAAACGAATTGTAGCAATTGATAAAATAAAAAAAGTTAGGGATAGGTAGAAATTTTTTTTTAATGAAATTCACTGTATTCTATTAGTACAACTGGAGATCCATACAATATCCAATTCAATCTGATATTTTTTAATTGATTTAACGTAATTGTGATTAAAATAAAAATATATTATAAATTATAAACATTTCATTAAACATCTTAATGCAAACAAACGAATCAATCAAATCTTACAAAGAATACAATCTTCTACAAATATGAACAAATCAAAAAAACATTGCAGTGATGTCCGATAGAGATTGATCCTTACAATATAGGAAATCCTGATACAGGCTTATAAATATAGAAATAATCTGCTTATCCTAAACAATAAAAAAAAACTGCAATTGCTTATAGTTACAATTACAATTAATTGGATGAAATGTCAGATTCAGTTATTGGAATCTAATGTGTTTTTGAAACAGTATTTCCTTATAAAAATTTATAAAATAATCTCTTTCTTGTATTGTAAACATATTATTGTTAACGATGGAGATCACAAAATTAAACGAGTAATTACTATTAGTTTCAGATAGGAAAATTGAGTAGACTATCCTGTTTGATATTAATACAATTATAAGTAGGAAAACCTGATACATATATAGCTTCTACAGCTTACATGGATTTGCAGATAAAAATATATAGCTTCTAGTAACTGTGTATACTTATAGGTTTACTATTTCGATCTGGCTGTATTTATTCCAATAAATACTCTACCCGGTTTTCCAAGTAAAATCCAATCAATTGAAAAAAATTATACAATCCGATAAATTACAATATGGAGAACCCGTATAGACTTTTATTTTTGGTATTAGCGGATAAGTTATGATAGAATTTCGAAGTGAATATTTTTCGATCCAGATAGACCTATCAGGATTCTAATTGGAACTTAACATTTTCTATCAGAATTTTTCCACAGGGTTCCTAAAAAGTCTAGGATTAAAATCACGTAGGAAATTCACAAGATAAAAATAAATTTTTGTTGTCTAGCTTGTGTGATACCATGGCGGAAATCTTAGATATAAAAAATTCGATTATTTTTGATGAGTCTATTGCGCACTGTGAAGCTCATTCACACCTACCATACACATCATCATCGACATTCAACAACAGTGATGAAATCAGGATTGCTGTTCAGCATCAAGATCTGTGCTTGCTCCCAAGCAGGAGCACATTACATTTTTATGGAAGAATGAGGAAAGCTGATGGTACTGCTGTAAGTGCTACTACGAAGATGGTCAACATGGCTGTTTGTCATATGTTTGAAGAGATACGTTATGAGTTGAATGGTGTAGAAATTGACAGATGTAAGAATGTTGGCATTACCAGTGTTATGAAAGGATACGCTTCTCTGAGTCCAGGACAACAAAATATTCTGGAAAATACTGGTTGGATTGTTGATGAAGATAACAACAAGTTGACTGATGCTCATGGCTACTTTGATGTCTCAGTACCGCTGAGTTTCATTTTTGGATTTGCTGAAGATTATCAACGAATTATTGTGAATGCCAAGCATGAATCGATATTGATTAGATCAAATACTGATCATAATGCTTATGTTGTTACCGCTGAAAATGAAAATGTAACGATTACAATCCAGAAAATTGAGTGGATTGTGCCATACATAACAATGTCTGACAAGCGAAAAATTGAGGTGTTGAATGATATAACCTCCGGTCCAGCTATCCCAATCAGTTTCCGGACTTGGGAATTGTATGAATATCCACTGTTACCAGCTACCTCTAAACATATTTGGGTAATCAAAACAACAAATCAGTTGGAGAAACCTCGTTTTGTCATCGTTGGATTTCAAACAGAAAAAAAAATCAACCGAATCAAAATGCAAGCGAGTTTGACCACTGCATCATAAGATATATTAAGCTCTTTTTGAACTCTC
Source organism: Cotesia vestalis (assembly GCA_000956155.1). Classification (NCBI taxonomy): domain Eukaryota; kingdom Metazoa; phylum Arthropoda; class Insecta; order Hymenoptera; family Braconidae; genus Cotesia; species Cotesia vestalis. The sequence continues at coordinate 22,807 of JZSA01006017.1, forward strand.
AGAGTTATCCATATGGAAATTTGAACCTCAACATCACACATAATCAGTACGCCTTGATGTATAACATGTACACAAATTTTCAAAGTATTTACTATGGAAAAGAAGCTGAACCGCTGTTGGCTAAGAAAAATTTTCTAAATAAAGTACCTCTATTTATAATTGACTGTTCTAAGCAGAACGAGTCAATCAAGTCTGGACCTGTGCAGCACAGTAAGAAAACTTACTTAATGATACAGTTTGATCCTAAGCCTACCATACATTACATGTATGTGTGGGACTTTGCATCCAGACAAGAAAGGATAGGTCCATGGGAGCAAGCAGAAAGAGATAGAGAACGATTTCACCGACGAATACAAGAATTAAATAAAATTATTGAACCTGTATTGCTTAAGAAACTAAATGTAATGGAAAACAAATAAAAAAAAAAATACAATTCAAATTTAATTCAATGATTATTTATTTACAAAACCTTACTAATATAATATACTATAATTTAGATTAGATATGCAAGTTAAATTATCTAATATTATTACACTTAAAGCAGTCTTTTCTCCATGCATAAGGTCCTTCTAGTACATTCTCACAAATAGTGCAGTAATGCTCAGTACATCTGGTGTAGTCGATAAATCTTGAGTCTGTTCTCCAATGTTCAGGGAGCTTTGACCAAACTTCATTGATCTCATACTTTGTGAATTGTAGGATAAACGAATAATCCATGCAAGCGATGTCCCGAGGATCCATCCTGGTTAACGTCTGCAGCTGGTGGAATAGTTGAAGTGACTTCTCTAGAGAGGGATTTATTCCTCAACAGGTGATGAACCAACGTTTCATTTTCTGAACAGTCTCATACGCACAATCATAGTTACACTTTATCGAGTGATTTTCTTTCAGAAGACATGGCTGAAGAAAGTCAAAGAATTTGAGTTCGTTGATGTATCTCATCTTTATTAAATCGATAATATTCAATTCAAAATTAATGAATCTCCTGAACCACTGCTGTTTTTCATCACCCAAAACGTAAACATAAGTCTTGTGTTTTAAAATCTCAAACAGGACATCATTCAGATCTGTGTAGAAAAATGATCCTTTATTCCAACCGATACCATGGTTCCTCGACCAATAGTCTTTCGTCTGAAAGATCAAGACTTCGTTGATGTACTCTGCTGGAGGTTCAAATATTGCCAACGCAGCAGAAGACAATATGTCTGGATCATCGTTAAGCTCAACAACAGCTAGCTCCTTGATAATAAAGGATCCATCAAGCGTGTAAAAGCCTTCAAAATCGATAAAAATTTCCATCTTCTCGACATTAAGTGCTCACGGTCAAGAACAAAAAACTAAATGATGATCTCGCGGTTGTGAGCCGATTTTATATCATTAACCTCCACCACCACCACCATAAAGAAGAAAAAGTGGGGCGTAAATTTTGCATAAAGGGTTGCATCAGAAAAAAATTTCGTCAGAAAATGACGTCACTAACAAGCTAAGACTTGTTTACAAAAAAAGGCTGACAAAGTAAATGACAACATTGTGGCTGACGTAATCAAGGGACAATGTGTCACGGGAATTTGGTTTGAATTCCCGCGTCATCTTTTCCCGGGCTGGTTGCTGAGTCGAGCGCCGCCAGGGTCCGCCACATACTGGGAGCTGGTTTAGCTGAGCCCAGTGTGTGACATTATTATTTAATATATCGATAATCATCATTCTGATTATTGAAATAAATTCTTACATTTGTTCTATAATGTATGAGAGGGTTGTTAGACGCCGAAAGAGAGTTTTTATATTTTATTTCCTTAATTAAAGTGTGGTCCAAAAGTGGACTCGACTAGAACAGAAACGTGCATGCACAAATGTAAGACACTTGGTAAATTTTTTATTGTTGTTATGATATAAATTAATTAATTATCGTTTATGGTTTGTTGTTATTAAATTCTAAAAATATGATTATTTAAAAATGATGGTAAAACAACCGTCGGTGGATTTTCTGACGGGAGATTCGCAATACAAAATGTGTCCAAAATTATTCATTTGACTCGCCTCGTGGCATGAGGATGCGAGGGGAGAGGGGCCGCGGGAGAGAGGTATTCTGGCGGTAGCACAAGTGGCGTGCATCACGTATTTTTCTCTTGGTAAAATTTTTGATAAAAGTTATCAAAATTAATTAATCTGTGTGCAAGTTGATCACTTAAAGAAAATTCAGTACCCTCTCATTAACCCGTGTGAGCTGTAATTGGGTGAGTCCTAGCATTTTGGTTGTATTGTGATCTCCCGGTAATCAGATAGTTGTAGACGGTTGTATTGAGGTTGGTTTTACGGGCGTTGCCACGTGGGAATAATCCCGGGCACGCATTATTATTATTTTCTTATGGTAATTAATTATTGATATCTGGATCATCGATTGATAAAAGATTTGTATGTTTTTTTTTTATTACCACCTCACTATCGGCGTCGACAACGATTATGTATATTTAGTATTGTTGGAAATACTACAATGTTGTCGTTGAGACACACACACAAACCTTGCGGAAATATGAGATGCGCATGCGTACGGTCAAACGAGTCCCAAAATAATGCATGTGAAATCATGAATCACATTAATCATTCATCATCAAGTACTCTTGACAATTAGACGTTGTATAAACTTATGTATCGTAATAGCGCGTATAACTGTATATATAATTACTAATAAACTTTACCATTTTCTTTAACCGACAAAACTTATTATTTAAACAACAAGTATGATAATTTAAGAATTAATTTGTTTCTTTGTGCTGGCTGTATCAAAAAGCCTACAACAATAGGCAAAGCGCGCTCGGCTTTGTCACGCATTTATTGTATTATTTTTGGTTTTGACACAAGTCGATTAGATAATTAGTGGAATGTTGAAATTATATTGACTAAATTAATTAAACTAGTAATTGTTAAGAATAAAATTCATTTGTAATGATAATTGACATAACTGGTTATATTACCAATGTTTGGAATATTCCGTGTTGATGCAATTTGATTGTTAATTGACAAGATTGTTAGTAATTAATATTGAAGTAACATAAAAATCAAACCAGTATTGTTGAAATCTCGACATTGGTCTCATCGTTGAAGATTCGATGGACCAATAAATGAATAACTACTCGTATGACAATTGATAATTAAATTTATATAAATATATGTTTGAGGAATCATTGTTCGAATAATTAAATTGTTAAATATAGCACAAGTTTTTTTAGTTAAATCTGACTACCGAGAGCACCGTTATTTGCCTTCTATTTATTGCATTGCTTACTTATCTCTAACTGTTTACTATCCATTCTCTCTATCGACTGATCCTTATTTTCCAACCCATCTCAAAGGTATCCACGGGCAGGCCCTGGTTTAAATCGGGTTTGTTATTTTTCCCTGTTTAAAAAAAAAATAACTGGCGTCCATCGTGCACTAACCCAGCCTGGGGTTAATTGTATTTAAAATTTTGGGCGACCTAGACAGGATTATACGAAGGCAGACCACTCCACCGTCGTCGTTCGAGTAATTTTCTTGTTACAAATGATGATGAAAGGGTTGTAGACGTAGTCAAAATGGTGGCTACCACGTGGTGGACCAAAAGGGGTGACGTAGTCACAGCAAATAACAGCTACCACGTAGTGGATCAAAAAGGGGGTAGGGAAATGCCGAAAATTAAAAATAGCGGCTACCAGATGGCGGATCCGAAGCGGTGGGAAAATGGCGGAAATCACAATTCAAAATAGTCGATAAAATGGGTTGAAAATATGGTCAAATGATAAAAAAGGGTTGACAATATGATCGATAATTTAGCATGGACACAAACCATTCTTCCGATAATATCTCGAACGCTCCCAGCTATACTACTCACAACCATCTTCGTAGGAAATTTGCCGAGCAAAAATTTAGAGTGGTCAGAATCTCATTTAGAGCAATTATTTTAGGAGTTGTGACCACTTTTATCGTCCGAAGTCAAAATTGTGACTTTCCGATTTTTCGAATTTTCTTAAACTCGAGATATCTTTTGACAAAAATTTTTTAGAATTATAAAACACAAAGTTTTCTGTAGGAAATTTCAAGAGAAACAATTGAGAGTGGTCAGAATTTCATTAAGAGCAAGTATTTTAGAAGTTTCGATCATTTTTATGGTCCGAAGTCAAAATTATGACTTTCCGGGTTTTCGAATTTTCTTAAACTCAAGAAATCTCCTAAAAAAATTTTTTTAGACTCACAAAACACAGTTTTTTGTAGAAAATTTCCCGAGAAACA
>JZSA01006018.1:0-17445 GCA_000956155.1 Cotesia vestalis
GTGTGTTAAATCCAGGACCAAACGGTCGTGAAGCCGCTCCAAGCTCTGCAGACCTCTCCCACCGATGGACCGGGAGAGGTATAATCTGGCGACTGATGAATTGGGGTGCATGCTCCGATTTATATTGATAATCTTACGGGTTTTGATGTCGAGATCTCGTAAATCTTTTCGGGCCCATTTCAGGACACCGAAAGAATATAGTAAGACTGGGACAGCGAGCATGTTAGTGGCAGCGACTTTATTTTTGCCGGAAAGTTCGGAGGACCAAATTTTCCGGAGTCTCCTAACATACTCGCTCTGGAGAGTTGCTCGGACTTCAGAGACCGCATGCATGCGGTGCTCTTCCATTCCTAGATATCTATACAACTCTCCGGCGTCTAATTGTCTTAAGACGCTCCCATCTACTAACTCGACATCATCACCCGTATCAGAGCACTTACCCCTCGCCAGATGTACGACCGCACACTTGTCCAACCCAAAAGACATTCCGACATCTCGTGTGTACTCTGCTACGATGTTAAGGGCTGCCTGTAGATGATCTTCATCAGCACTATACAGCTTCAGATCATCCATGTAAAGCAGATGAGTGATCGAATATTTTCGATCACCCGGACGCCCCACAGAGTATCCAGGAGTTTTACGAAGAGCAACAGATATAGGCAGCAGTGAAATGCAAAACAGCAGAAGGCTCAAGGAATCGCTTCGGAAGACTCCTCGTTTATAATCTACAACTCCGGTAACGTGCAATGCGCTTCCACTTCCAATTTGAAAACGCGTTTGCCAGAGCTGCATTGAATGCCGGATGCATTCTACTATTTCAGGATTGACCTCCAGGCATTTGAGTAGATATAAAATCAACTCATAAGGAGTTGAGTCAAATGTCTTGCGATAGTCAATCCAGGCCATTGACAGGTTGCGTTGATCGTAGATCGCGTCTTGTCAGACACATGGATCCACTATCAAGTTCTATTTGCAACCTGACAGGCCTCTTTTGCTGCCACGCTGTTCATATATCTGTTGCCATACAGGTTCTATCTCCTGCAAGATACGGTTGTTTAAAATTTATGTAAAAATTTTATAAACCGTATTCAAGCAGGTGATAGGCCTGTAGTTTTTTGGGTCAGACAAGTGACCTATTTTAGGTATCAGTACGGTTTGCCCTTCTACAAGCCAGTCTGGAATCGGTTCGTCAGCTCTAATGTACGATGTAAATATACGGGCCAGATGGTGGTGGGTAAAAGTAAACTTCTTCCACCAGAAGACATTAATACCATCTGGTCCCGGGGCAGCCCAATTTTTTTCGCCATTTAGAGCTAAACGAACTTATCCACACTGACTGCAGAGCTCTCTTCATCAGCATTCTGTCTACGGCGTTCCCGACAAAATGCTTTGAAGTCGTGTAGAGCTGGAGTATTGGCGTTCACGTTTGGTTGATCTCCATACAACTCAGTCAAAAAAGCTTCTACCTGCTCAGGTGTTGGGTAATTCCCGGTAACATCGGTCTTTGATGTCAGAAAGCGTAAAGGGCTGGATCGAAACAACGAGTTGTCGACCAACCGCTTCAGCCTTTTCTTTAGTGACTTTACGGCAGTCACTAGAGCCCGCAATTTATTGAGAGACTCTTCTTTGATGACAAGAAGAGTACTCTTATTCAGTGTGTGATGACGCCACCGAAGTTCAGCAGCAATGCGCCCAATTCGGGGTGTGTATGCTCTTTGAGTTGTTTTAAACTCAATCACACACTGAATGCGAGAGACCTATTTCCAGGATCGGAGTGGAGCGGGTGGGTAACAGCTAGTCAATTGACATGTTACCAAAAAATAAAAAAAAAACTAGCAAAGCGGGTGATTGCAGCTATTATTCATTACAACCGAGTCTGTGCATCGAGATATAGCCGATAATTCATGTTTGATTTTCATAAAAAGTAATATGCTTATTCGTCAATTGAATAACTTGAACGAGTTCAAAAATAAGAAAAGTCGGTTAATTAGTTTAAAAATGGAAGCTATCTAAAATTTTCGAAATCGCGAAAGTCGTGATTTTCTTAACTTTCATAGAACTTTCGATTGAGAAAAAATAGCTCATTTCTAGTAGATTTCAATCAAGCTTATTAGTCATTACGAAAACAATAATTAGAAATTGAGAAATTTTAATTATAAAATAAGAAGTGAAATTATTTTTATTAGTCAGAAATAATTTATAGTTAATATTGTTAATGAAAAATAGAGTGGGTGTGTGTGCGTAAAGGGACGATCTCGGTTTCATGGTATACTCTTCTGGCTTCGGGGTAGTTCTCTTCGCGTGTGTGGACAGCGTGTGCAGTAATGTGAGGGTCGAGCTGGACAGCACGAAATTTAACCGAATGAGAATTATGTGTGTGTGTGTGTGTGTGTGTGTGTGTGTGTGTGTGTGTGTGTGTGTGTGTCAATCTACCTTCTATCTCTTGTGTGGTGAAATGGCGCTTTTCTATTCAATCTAGCGCTTGATTTTTAGATAATCACAAAAAGTCCTTTTTTTTTTCCTCACTCATGCCGAGAATGAAAAAAGTTTTTTTGTTTTTTTTTTATCGAAAAAACTATAAAAAGTCCCTGTAGGTCATCAATTTAGGCTTTCAAAATTCACATTCACTTCACTGTGCGTTTATTGGTAACTGAGATTTTGATTTTTCATTAAAAAACCAATATTTCAGCAAGAATTCGTCGTGTCAAAGTTAAGGTAACGCCAAATTGCAAGCGAACTTCGGCATTTCTTGCTGTATTTAAGCTCAACTGCATTTATAATTTCAACAAGCAGAGATTTCTAGGGTTTTGACAGCATTTCTAATTTATTAATGCATTTTTATCGATCAAACATTCGCTACTTATTCAGAAAATTCAACAGATATTTTTAAAAATTCTAGATGTTGACATTCGTTAAAGAAATTGAATGCCCTGCGGGAATAAGTTGATAAAAAATTTTCGTTTCAAACAGTTTAAGAATTACAGCGGTTTTGATAGAAGAAAAAATTGGTTTAACGGTTGACCCCTGAGGCCATCTCTGCCACTTCTCGTTAATTTTAAATGCAAAGTGTTCAAAATCTAAACTCACACGACTTCTTTCACTTTTTTATCTCAAATCACTGCAAACTATCGGGCAACCTAGCAACACGTTTGGTTACATAATCATAAAATTGTCAATTTTTATGAATTTCCTACCTCTTGCTTCAATCAATAATTAACAGATAAAATTTATGCTTTCAGGTCCTGAAAGTAAAGTTATCGAGAAAGATAATGATACAGAAGTAAATTTTCAGCATGACGATCCATAACTTCTCCAAAAAAGAAATGTTTTTTTTTGGATATTCTCTTCATTAATTATTTATAATGGAACAATTTTTGACATCACTATTGAGTAAGGAAGAAAATAAACTTGATATATTAACAAAGTTAAGAATAATATAAAACAAATTTGATGGATTTTATTTCATCTAAGTGAATTGAAGTTTATGAATTTTTGATCGCTCAACTCGTCAATAAACCAAACAATTAACGATTAAAATTTTTTGTGTATTATAATAATTAAATAAAGCATTAATTAAACTTTTCAACGTTGTATCATGCCCTACGAAAAGTTATTTTACTTTTTTAATTTTGTTAAACGTAAGTACAATTTTTGTCTACTTATAAAAATCATATTGACAATATATATATTAAGTAATGTTTCTGTATTATAGATACCTACAGTTCTTTCTCTATGCGTGAAAATTAAAATGAAAATATTTAAGTCCGCCCGAGCTTTAGCGTAAGCATCAGATATTACACTAGTCGTAACCTTTGATTTCGTTCGAACAGCATTTAGTTCAAGTAAATTCTGATTCTTGTTTCTAGTCTACATTCTGGGCTCGTGTATGTTGAAATGAAACTTTAATTTTACCAACAATCAAAATTTCTTATTAAGCCTTCCAGCCTTGCGGATTTGCTGGAGACCTAATAAGTTTTCTTATAATTAATGAGACAATACCGTGTAGGAAATTTATCCGCTAAATTTCTTATAACACGACCTGCGGTAATGAAGAGTTTTTTTTGCCGTTGATACTTGTCTTCTGCGTAGAGACCCGCGAAAGAACTGAGACTCAGCCAATATAACCAACTTTATTTACTTACATAAATTCCAGTAATCTTTTAGAAACCTTGGGTGGCCTCTTGGTCGCAAGTTCGAGGTGGCAGGTGATTATTATGTAATAATTATACTTATTTACACTGGTATATTCAATTAACAAGTATATTCAGACAAATCAAATAAAAAATATTAACAATAATAAATACACTGATTATAATAAATTTAGTTATGAACCAGTAATGCACTTAAAATTAATGAATCGACAGATAGTGTCTAGATACAGATAATCGGTAGTGAATACCTAGATATTATATGTTTTATGATATTAATATAAGGATAATTACTACGTAAGGGATCGACAGCTAGTGTCTTGTTTGTCGGTCGTAAATACCTAGTAATGAAATAATTGTGTTGTATATACAATGACTGACGAGGTCAAAGTGCCGGTCGATGCTCCAGTGCGTCGAGTATCCGTTTTTTCCCCTACTTTCCCCTTACGGCGCCTAAATATCGACCGAGTTCGATTAGGATAGTACGATTTTCAAGAAAATGTCGCACAGCTGATCAAGTGGACAATTTGCATTGTTTCAATCCCCTTCACCAAGCCGAGACATACTCTTGAAAAAAAAGATTGATGATGCATTAAATGAAATGAAAATAATTTCTAAATATGTGATAGATACAAAATAAGAAAATATTTCGAGAGAGGCGGCACGGGGTACCGGTAACGATGAACTGGAGGTCCATAGGCACTCCGATCGCGTGACTTCGACCTCTTCTCTGAGAAAAAAAATAAAAATTACTTATGATAGTGATAATAGGAACTTAACATATAATTATGTGATAATACAGCTGAAATGTAAAGAAAATTAGTATATTGGCCTTTACAAGGGAAAATAAAGATGAATAGATTAATGATATCATGGTGATAAGATGAATTATTTTCAGAGGGCACGTAGATGGTCTCGATGGAAACACTCGATGTCTTCCTGAGTATATTTTGTAGCAATCCCAATTTTACATCCTGGGTAACGACGATTGCAGTCTCTGCATTGAGGATCGAAAAATTGAACTGGTAGCCCACATCCAGGACAGCGTCCCCGGTAGAGATCTCGTTGTTCTTTAATGTGCGGCCGGAAGCACGTTTCTGTTGTCACCTGATCCTGGTAACATACGTGGCACATATCAAGTCTCCATGGCAGTTGGCATGCTGATATCTTGTGACCTCGCTGTCTGCAGTTTTGGCATCCTTCGGAAATGAACAGGGCCTGGGCTTGGCTTGTGACTGTCTGGGTCCAAGAATCCTGCCTGTTCTCATGCAACAAATATGGTTGTACTGTTGCACATGTACTTTGGATGACCTTGCGGAACGCTGTATAATCCATAGATCGTATCCCATTATGGATCACGATTGTTGGCACGTTTGACTTCCCAGAGCTGGGCTCGGCAGCGGCGTTGGCTGTGTCTTATAAAAACTGCTTGTAAGCGACTTCACAGGAGATCGACAGTAGCTGTTTGGCGGCTGTGGTTTTATGGGAGCATTCTTAGTGATGGCTCCTGTCTGTCGATGCTTGAGTGATTCTTTGAGTTGATTTTAAATAGATGGTACACATTTTCCTGACGGTTTGCGAAGTGTTTTACTCACTCTGGACGTTCTGGTGACGACAAATGTTTGTTGGAATCTATTTGAGTCGAAACAGCTCGGTCGATCCGTACATGGAGTTTTGCTAACTCACTTCTCGACATGTCTTGCATTTTGAGGCGGCTGGCGTCAATGGAGTTGATGAGAATTTTCCAAATGACATCTGGGTGACGGTGACGGTAGTATCCGGTGGCTTGATGATCTCTGAAGATTCGCTGGTCTCCGAGGGAGGTGGTAATGAGATTGATGGTATTTGATGAGGTGAAATGTATGAATGACTAGGAGCCTTCGTTGACGGGTCAAACAGGCTGTCCTGACTCGCTGAGTCAGACTCCTCGTCGGAGTTGGTGAAACGAATGTTTGGCATTGTACAATGCGATCTGAAATATATTGATAATAATTATTTTTGACGTTTTGACCGCCTTGGGATCTTTAGATCATCAAGGTAGTGTGTGCCCAGGCTGTTGCCTGCTAGGTCTGTCAGCTGGATCACTAATGGGCTTATAATCTCGGTAATAGTATTTGATGAGGTGAAATGTATGAATGACTAGGAGCCTTCGTTGACAGGTCAAGCAGGCTGTCCTGACTCGCTGAGTCAGACTCCTCGTCGGAGTTGGTGAAATGAATGTTTGGCATTGTACAATGCGATCTGAAATATATTGATAATAATTATTTTTGACGTTTTGACCGCCTTGGGATCTTTAGATCATCAAGGTAGTGTGTGCCCAGGCTGTTGCCTACCAGGTCTGTCAGCTGGATCACTAATGGGCTTATAATCTTGGTAACAATTGCGGGGCCAGAATATTTAGGGGCTAGTTTAGCACTATAGCCGTCTACTTTCTTGCTTAATTTTTTATTTAAGTAATAAACATGGTCTCCTACTTTTAAATCAATCGGTTGAGCAGAGAATTTATTTTCGTATTGTTTACGAGTGCGTTCCCGAGCTTTGAGCATGTGAATTTCTACCAAATGTCTTAGTTCGTCAAGTCGGTTTGCTCGACTTGTCCACATAGCAAGGTCAAAGTCAGTTAAGTCAGTGTGGGCGTTAATGCTTTGTATGAGAGGTGGATCTCGCCCATGATTTAAATTAAATGGGGACACCCCAAAAGCAGTGTGTACAGAAGTATTATAGGCAAATTTAAAGTCAGGTAAATGTTCGTCCCAATTTTTCTGGTTTTGTCCGGTAAACGCAACGATCATCGGTTTAATTGTGCGATTGCAGCGTACATCTTTATTCATGAATTCCTTGCCATCATCAGAGATAATTTGGCGGACAGGGCCCCAATGAGCTATGATTTCGTGTAGATGTTTTTTAATAGACTTCTCGGTTTGCTGTTTTAAAGGGAATATTTCAAGGTATCTGGTATAGAAGTCTTCAATTACTAACGCATACTGGTTTCCAGTTGCGGATCGGGTGTAAGGACCAATAGTATCTATCGAGATAATAGACCAAGGTTGTGTTGGAGGACGTGTACCGATATACCCGCGGGATTTTGTCTGATCAGACTTGGTCTGAAGACAAGTTTCACACGAATTTACCAATCTGACGATATCACGGAACATTATGGGCCAGTAATTGATATGTTTTGTCAATACCTAAATGACCAGATGTGACTTTACAGTGAGCCTTTTCAATATGTGTTTTAATCTCGGGTTCTCGTAATACGATTTTCTATGCATTTCAATCACCTAAGATTTCTTTAATAATTGTGGGTCTAAAATAGTATAGCTGATCATTCTCATATTTCCACTCAAGGTATTGGTTCGGGAATTTACTTATTACTCGAACTTTTTCATCGTACCAGCTTATCGTGGGATCAGTGATGGCGTTTAGGTGAGGATTATTATCAGAGTTCTCATAAAGGCGCGACAAAGCGTCTGGTGCCTCATTTTGAGTACCTCTATAATGAATTATATTTAATCTGTAGGCTGAAAGATCAATTGCCCATCGAGCTAGACGACCTGCTGGATCTTTTAGGTTGTAGAGCCATTGTAGCGCAGAGTGGTCAGTATAAACGGTGACAGGTAATCCCTCTAGGTACCCACGTAACTTCCGTAAGGACCATATTATCGCAAGGCATTCCTTTTCAGTGGTCGTGTAATTGATTTCTGCTTTGTTGAGTGGTCGGCTGAGACAAACAATCAAATTTTCTTTGTCGGCTGTGGGGTCATACTGGGTCAGGATTGCGCCTAAGCCAATATTACTGGCATCAGTATATAGACGGTACGGCCTGTCTGGTTCCGGTAATGTTAAAGTCGAAGCTTGGAGTAAGGCTTTCTTAGTTTCAATGAATGCGTTCTCTTCAGCATCGGTCCACTTCCACTCTTTGCGGACGCTGGTTAATTTATTTAGTGGGCCCTGGATTTTTGCTATATTTTTTAGATGTTTGTGATACCAGTTAATGAGTCCATTGAACCTACGCAGTTCCTTACGGTTTTGGGGCCTAGGATAATTCGCAATGGGTTCTAAATGTGTCGGATCTGGGCTCATACCGTTTTCATTAATTATGAAGCCCAAAAATTTGACTTCTGATCTGCCAAATTGACTTTTTTTCTCATTCATTTTCAGACCCGCTCTTCGAAATGCCTCGAAGTCAGCTCGTAAGTAAATTTTATGTTCTTCAACAGTGCTATTGATAATTATCCAATCATCTAAATATGCGAAGATCTTTTCTTCCGTGAAGGTCGCATGTGTGGCATCTGTTTTCCACAGTAATTCGATAACCATACGGCGAACTTCATCAGTTAATTCCTGATAGGTGCTTGGTGCATTTACTAACCCGAAAGGCATACGGATCCATTCGAATAGCCCACGGCCATCAACATAGAATGCTGTGTATTTTCGTGACTCAGGCGAGATTTCGATCTGATGAAACGCGTCGCTGAGATCAATGGTAGAGATAATTTTGGCTCTACGAAGGCTGGATAAGATGCGATGCATAATTGTCAATGGATATGATGATTTCCGAGTTTTCCGATTAAGGGGACGATAATCTATGCACATTCGCCAGGTATTGTTTTTCTTTGGAACCATTACTGGTGAACAGGCCCAACTGCTATCAGAGGGTCGGATATACCCTTTTATTAACAATTTATCTACTCTCTCATGTAACGCTTGCATTACTGGAGGACTACGCCGATAAGGTTTACATCTAACTGGAGTCTCATCGCTAACTTCGATGTGATGTTGCACTAGATGGGTCAGCCCTAGCTTTGCAGTTTTATTTTTATCGAATTCACTAGTGAGGAAGTTTTGGAGTTCAGTGCACTCAGAAGAAGTTAGAGCATTTATAGAAAATACCGCGTTTTTAGTGGAACGTAATAAAATTGGTGCCCTTTGGGATCGTTCCCTACTCTCCAGGTTGCAGTTTTTGACTCTACTCGGATGTCTGCGAGTTTCCAGAAGTCTAGGCCTAATATAACTGGTGTTGAAAGACCCGGAAGCACACTCAGCCATGTGAGGACCGCGTGTCCGTCTATTTCAATTCGAAAGGAGGCCCCACCTTTGGTGTATGCCGACCCAGAATCTGCTAATGTAACCCCGTGGGTACTGGTGGGGTCTGGCCCTAACTTTTGGAGTTCGCTGCCTTGTATGGTGAGGTATGCTGCCTCAGATATATAGCTTCTTTCACTTCCACTATCTAACAAGGACTCTATCGCATGAGAATTGATTATAATCCTGGCTATCATTCGACTTACCTCGACTGGGGGTAATAAACTAGCGATAGTGGATTTGTCATGGCTGGTAGCATCGTGTATCGGCATCAAATAGTCTGTAATTTCGTTATAAGAAGCTTGAATATTTAATTTGGGGTTCATGGGTTGGTCTGTTTCGTCATCAGATTCGTAATCTTCGAATTCTGAATCAGAAACAGGTGCATCATGTAATGCATGAACAGTGAACCGTTTTCCTAATTTTTTTTTACTGTCTTTATTCATATGTTTAAAACAGTTATTTTGAACGTAGTTATTAAATCAACTTAAATTATTAAATTTAAGCCTAGAAAAATTGCTGATTAATTATTGTCTATTTCTACAATGCAAATTATATTTAAATATATATGTTTATTTTTATATTGACCTATGATAAATTTGTAAAATTTTAAATGATTGAATCAAATAATTTAAGTAAATTTAATAATAAAGTTATTTATTCAAGTTTAAAATGTTTTGAGATTGAGCTATAACTTAAAGATCTCACATGTTTGGCATTGTACAATGCGATCTGAAATATATTGATAATAATTAGTTTTGACGTTTTGACCGTCTTGGGATCTTTAGATCATTAAGATAGTGTGTGCCCAGGCTGTTGCCTGCTAGGTCTGTCAGCTGGATCACTAATGGGCTGTAACGGGTTGGTACCGTCCCTTGGTCACCCCTTTATTTAAATTGAATAATGAAGGGCGCCACTGGAATTTTTATCACGGTTTCCAGAACCGGTCCAAGCAAGAGAGATATCACAGGGTCGAGAGAAATTATAATAGATTGACATAAATAAGAACAATTTGATTTAACATTATTTATAAGTTTATTTTCTTAATTTTTCACAACTAAATTTTATTTTAAATTCTCACACACACTCACATACCTGAAAAGTTACTTAATCCTAACAGTACCCTCTAAGGGAGCGTCTATACTGTAGTTTCTATCATAGTTACTTATTTCTACGATACCCTCATATGGAGCGTCTATATCGTAGTTTCTATCATAATTGCTTATTCCTGACGGTACCCTCATATGGAGCGTCTATATCGTAGTTTCTATCATAGTTTCTTATTCCTGACAGTACCCTCATATGGAGCGTCTATACCGCAGTTTCTACCTAAATCGCGCTGTCCACAGGAGCCTCAATCTCTAAGACTCTAGATTTGACCTTGGGTGGTCGCCCGGACCCCTGCCCAAGGTTCAAACCGTCCTTAGCCGTTTCGCTGTCGCCCGGACCCTCACTACGGGACTAAGGAACCTGAAGTCGACTAGGACAGAGGAGGATACCATGACACTAGTCGACAACCTGCTAAATCTCGTTATTTTCTAAAATAGATCAGTATAGCCGTTTGAAATGAAATCGGTTAAGCCGTTCAAAAGTTAAAGAAGGTTTAAATACATCCACCCATGCATACTCACTAGGGTGTGCCAGAAGGTAACTTCCGTAAGAAGCCTTTTAAAATTAAAATTTTGGGTTCCGCTTTTAACAGAGGCTGCGTTTGGGCGTTTCCTGAGATTTTTTATAGAATTTTTTAACAGAAGCTTAGTTTGGGCATTTCCGCTGAAAATTCAAAATATGTATGTATGTATGTATGTATGTATGTATGTATGTATGTATGTATGTATGTATGTATGTATGTATGTATGTTTTTTTTATTTTTTTTTCCAAAAAGATACGAAAAAATATTTTCAAAAGACACCGCTATCGTTAACTCCGCCGCCCATCTTACGGCAGATATCGATGGTCGGTAGTGTGGAGATTTTTACCCACTAAAAAAACATTCCTCTTCCCCTCTCCCCATAGATGGTACGGAGAGGACTGGATTGGAACCGCGTTAGCATTACTTCAATCCAGTCCGTGCTGCGTCTCACGACGGCTACTCCTGGCTACTGGTCCCTTTCTGCGATTTTTTCTTTCAGAAGGCGCCGCGCGTAAACTGCAACAGCTGACCAGTTTTCCTCTTTTTCGATCATATAAGTCACCAAGCTGGAGGGGGAGAGCCTGGCGCCTATGATCTCTTCGGTGCTGCTTCTGTAGTCCTTCCACCGAGGGCACTCGAAGAATGTGTGTTCGGCGTTGTCAATTTTGTCCGGGCAATATTTGCATGTCGGTTTGTCTTCTAGTTTTATCCTGAAAATATAGTCATTGAATTGGCCATGGCCTGTCAAGAGCTGGGTCAGAAAAAATTCCGTGTCCCCGTGTTGTCGAGAGAACCAGACGTTTATGTCCGGAATCAGGCGCGCCGTCCATCTGCCCGTCTCCCCTGACGTCCATCGGTCTTGCCACTCCTGTTGCGTTTCCTTTTTTATTCTCGTCTTTGTCTCCTTGGAGTTGTCGCCATTTCTTTTAGCGTCATAGAGCTTGGCTTTTTCAAACGCTAATAAGTCGACAGGCGTAGCTCCCGAATGACCAGTACTGCCACTTCAGAGACGGTGGGGTATGCGCAGGTAACCCTGAGAGCGCCTCGACGCTGAACCGTTGCCATCTTACGCCGGTAGGTCTTTTGCTTTAGAATATCCTCCCATATCTCAGCTCCGTAGAGCAATACTAAGTGGACTGTTTCCAAGAGGACCCTTCTCTTTTTGGTCCGTGGTCCTCTTGTATTCGTCATGATCCTCGATAAACTGGATACCGTCTTCTTGGCTCTGGTGCATGCATTGTCGAGGTGTTCTCAGAAAGAGAGCTTCTCGTCAATTACCACTTCCAGATAGCGCAATGCTGGTGTAGATGTCAATGTTGTTTCGCCCGTGTCGACGACAAAAGGTTTTGGAAACCACTTTTGTCGGGTCAGGACGACCATCTCAGTTTTTTGCTTTGCGAGTTTCAGGTGGTGTTTCTCAAGCCAATTTTCCACGGTATCAATGGTTTCTCGAACAAGTACTTCCGTCTCCTCGGCACTGTCCACTACAATTGTAGCTGCTACGTCGTCTGCAAAGCCCGTGAGTTCAACCTGCTTTGGTAGCGGAATTCTCAGAAGCTCATCGTAGTCAGCATTCCGTAAATCGGCCCCCATAACTGAGCCTTGAGGAACGCCAGCAGATACGTCGTGTTCCTGTGGGCCTTCCGTCGTTTCCACAATCAGCCTTCTCTCATCTAGGTAGTCGTCGATTATTGTCAAATTTTCTGGTTTCACTTTAAACTTGTGCTCCAGGGCATCTAGAATATCCTCCCAATTCGCGCTATTGAAGGCGTTTTTAACGTCAAATGTGAGGAGAAGGCACACCTGGCGAGCTTTGAGGCTACCAGTCCATGCTTCCCGTACCGTCTCTGTGACTTTTTGAATCGCGCCGATTGTCGATCGACCTTTTCGAAAGCCATATTGGTTGGTGGCAAGTCCTCCAGCTCGATCAATATCATTGCGAAGTCTGCTTTGTATAAGCTTTTCAAGCAGTTTTCCGGCAATGTCTATCATGGAAAGAGGTCTAAACGACGATGGCATTATAAGGGTTCCCTTCCCTTTGTCTAACAGGACCAATCTCTGCCGCTTCCAGACCGTAGGAAACGTGCCGGTTGCCAAACACGCATTGTACTGCTACGTCGTCTGCAAAGCCCGTGAGTTCAACCTGCTTTGGTAGCGGAATTCTCAGAAGCTCATCGTAGTCAGCATTCCATAAATCGGCCCCCATTACTGAGTCTTGAGGAACGCCAGCAGATACGTCGAGTTCCTGTGGGCCTTCCGTCGTTTCCACAATCAGCCTTCTCTCATCGAGGTAGTCGTCGATTGTTGTCAAATTTTCTGGTTTCACTTTAAACTTGTGCACCAGGGCATCTAGAATATGCTCCTAATTCGCGCTATTAAAGGCGTTTTTAACGTCAAATGTGAGGAGAAGGCACACCTGGCGAGCTTTGAGGCTTTCCGTACCGTCTCTGTGACTTTCTGAATCGCGCCGATTTTTGATCGACCTTTTCAAAAGCCATATTGGTTGGTGGCAAGTCCTCCAGCTCGATCAATATCATTGCGAAGTCTGCTTTGTATAAGCTTTTCAAGCAGTTTTCTGGCAATGTCTAGCATGCAAAGTGGTCTAAACGACGATGGCATTATAAGGGTTCCCTTTCCTTTGGCTAACAGGACCAATCTCTGCCGCTTCCAGACCGTAGGAAACGTGCCGGTTACGAAACACGCATTGTAAGCGCTCAAGAGTATGTGCGGGTATTCCAGGGCTACAATCTTGATCACCGAGGCTGGGATGCCATCAGAGCCTGGTGCTTTCCCAATCTTGATGGTTTTTACTGCGTCTTGCAGTTCTTTGATTGTAAAGGGTGTTGTTTCACCAGTTCTTACATATCGTCTCTTTTCTCGCGGTAGGTGGTCAAGAAACAGCTCTGCCACGATGCTGTTCATTAAGGCAGGAGACTTCGGTCCTTCTGGAGAAGCCTTCCCAAGTCGTTTAGTGACAATTTGGTATGCCTTACCCCAGAGATTATTGTTGAGGTCGTTGCAAATCTCTTTCCACAACTCCGCTTTACTTGTTTTATTCAAAGTCTTCTTGGCCTGTTAGTACTCCATTGAGTAAAGGTCTTGATCAGGGGAACGTTTTGCTGCTCTCGTTGCTCTTCGACGTAGTCCATGGCATTTTTTCCGAAGATCATCTATGTCTTGAGTCCACCAATACGCTGGCCTATGGGATCATCGTCTCTTCATCCGTGGCATGGAAGAATCGCATGAGGCGACGATCAGTCCCATCACTCCTGACACTAGATTTGCCGTCTCGTTACGGCTATTCGGAGTCGGTTCGTCCTGAAAAGTTGACGAGCTTCGTGTTAGAGAAGCTCGCAGCTCCTCTAAATCGAGCTTCCTGACATTCCACTTCCGCGGTTGATAACCATGTTGAGCTACCCTAACAGATGCAGATTGGAAGCTGAATGTCACATATTGGTGATCACTGCCGCTGTATTCCTCTGATACGGTTCAGTCCTCAATCATCTTCGATACCCTTGGAGTCGCCAGCGTAATGTCTAGGATGGACTCTCGATATCCTGGTCTTCGGAAGGTCGTGGAGTTCCCGGGGTTCAGAACTGCAAGGTCAAGCCTTGCTGCGACGTCTGCAACTTCGTTTCCTCGGGTATCAGAGATGTCAGCTCCCCATTCGGTCGACTTGGCATTGAAGTCGCCTCCAACGATGACTTCTCCATCAAACTTAAGAATGATGTTCTCTATGCTCGCCAATTTCTGGCGAAATATACTGATTCCTTCGTTTGGCAAAAGATAAACATTGATAAAGTAGGTTGTTGGAGTTTTGATTCAGACGAAACCTGGTCCACTTCCCCTGTCAATGACGGTAACCTTCTCTGAGTTTGTGATCCAAATGGCTGACGTGCCGGATTTATCAGCGAACCATGTTTTATCCTTGATGTCCCGATATTGTTCGCAGATAAAGCAGATGTCAATCTTCTGTTCGAAGATACGCTGGCGTAGTAGATTCTGCGCCAAAGCGCATCTGTTCAGGTTTCCTTGTAGTAAGCGTGTCATTTCTGCTCTCTCGTGGCTTCGGCAAGCGCATTGCGGAATACCTTACAAGATCCGGATCCAGCGATATGACACAAGCTGTTCTGATCTTCTTTTTCCAGTGCACATAAGAAACACTTTGGTTTCTCCGCGCAGTTTGTAGACTTGTGATTGTCTCCTCCACATTTATAGCAGCACTTGCTCCTATCTGGTCCCGCACAGCTATAGGTTTGGTGCCCAAAATCAAGGCATCTAAAACAGCGGGTCACTCTTACAACTGGGCGGATGCGGCAATTGACTCACCCAATTTTTATGCAAGCCATGTCGAGGGCTTTGGTCGCGCTGGCCTCGTCTATCTCGCAGAGCGCTGCTCGTTGTCCTCGCAGTGTAACCCGGGTTAGGTTGACTCGCTTGATCTCCCGATTTGTCGTAAGGTCCCGCCTAAGTGCTTTCCGTACGTCATTTTCGGTAGAGATTCCATCTAGGTCAAGAATCTCTATCGTCGTCGATGGTGTCAGAGTTTTCACTGTACCGATGTTTACGGTCGCTGTCTTTATTGCGGCGGCAAAAGCTGCACTGTTTTCGGATTTGGGGCTCATTTCCAGTATTACGCCCCCAAGTCTTGTTCGCTTGATGGACTTTATGTCCACGCCTGTCTCTGTTAGGTCACCCTCACCTTGATCTCCTTGAGGAGATCTGCGTAAGTTCGCCCTTCTGCTGGCTGAACTAAGACTGCCTTAGTTCTTGGCTTTTTCCTTTTCATTTTGCGATGGTTATTATTAGGGCTATCAATGTCTTTGGGTTTTTAGGTCTCCTTCGTTGTTACAGCGGGGTCTTGCGACATTTTCTTCTTCTTCGGCCGCCGCCGAGCCACTTCAGTCCAGGTATCTTGAGCCTGTTCCTTGGACGGTTGGTGATCTTGTTCAGATGTGGGGCTCGGTGTAGACAGCGGTCTTTTTTTGGAGTTCGACTCTTGAGGCTTGGGTTTCGGTGTTTGCGGTACTACCGATTGAGGCGTCATCCTGGGAGAAGTTTGTGTTGTTTGCGCCGTCTTGCTTGTTGTTGTTTTCGGAGCAGCGGCGCAATCCTTCAATGCCAGTCAATACGCTGTGTCGATAGACCTAACTAACTTTTTTATTTCTCCGAGCACATTGTTTCTGTCCTTGATGTATTCCAGAGCCCAGTCTCTCCATTGGCGTTTGGCGACAATAACTGGACAGTGCTGAGTTCACTCTGTCCCGGTGGAGAGCCCTTTGTTCATAAGAGCAGGGAGCTTTCTCCGACCCACAAAGGTGGCTGTTTCCTCTTCAGCCCCGTTGGGTGTTGTTCATTTGGCACTACCCGGAGAGCACGTGTAGGGTGTAAAAGCAGAACCTACAGACGCGAACAACTCTACCCTCCGTATGTGTGTGTGTGTGTCTGTGTGTGTGTATATATATATATATATATGTGTGTGTGTGTGTGTGTGTGTGTGTGTGTGTGTGTGTGTGTGTGTGTGTGTGTGTGTGTGTGTGTGTGTGTGTGTGTGTGTGTGTGTTGTGGGTGGGTGGGTGTGTGTGTATGTATGTATGTAACCCTTTTATAACTTTTGAACGGCTTGACCGATTTGATCGCGGTTGGCGCCATTCGAAAAAACTTGACCAAACTTAGATTTCTTGAAAATTTAAACCGATTCAGACCAGTAGATTTTGAGAAATTGCAAAAAAACTACAAAAAAAATTTTTCGAAAAGTGGTTTTCTTAGAATAACTTTTCAACAGCTTTACCGATCAATTCCAAAAACTAATCAGCTCTTAACATCAAAAAACCGCGTCGAACGCCGCCAGTCCGGTCAAAATCGGTTGATTCGTTCGTGAGTTATCGTGAACGAGAGAAAACCGAAAAAAGTGTTTTTTCGGAATTACTATGAAATTTCTGGCTTGATCAATAAAATTCTGAAATTAACTTATGAGGATAAGAAAACTGCGTCGAATGCCGCCAACCGCGTAGAAATCGGTTGATCCATTCAAAAGTTATTGCGATTTGAAAAATACAAAAATAGTGTTCTATGAACCTTCTATCAGACTTTTGAGCTGGGAGAGCTCAAATGCATCAAAATATTATCTCTCCGAACTCAGTGAGCTCAAAATATCACATAAATTTTATTTTGAGCTCAAAAATCTAAAAAATGTCATAAGTACAATTTTAAGCTCTCAGGTATGGAATTAGCGGGAAGTTGCAGGGATGGCCTTTAGGCTTAACCGTTTTCCTAATTTTTTTTTCATTTAATTTTTTTATTTAATTTATTTAATTCTTTAATTTATTGATATATATTGTGACGTTATTTTAACGACCGGGGTCTATTTAAAATGAACGTCACTAGCGCCAACGGATTTTTGTAGTTTTAAGTTGATATTTCAAGGCCAAATACCATAGAAAATATAATTTTAAGGATTAAAGAAAAATGTTTTTTTTTGAATTAAGTGAGTGTTGATGCCGAGTAACGAAGTTTATAGTTTTAGAGTAAATTTAGAGAATTAATGTTACAGTTGAGATTTTAGAATTTTTAAGAGTA